>WSYH01000275.1:0-141137 GCA_036426205.1 Ascaphus truei
GTCTTTATCAAGTGACAATGGCATGCCATTGTCACTTGATAAAGACCATTATGGTCGAAACGTCGTGTTGGCTCAATAAATGAGTTTGATTTGCTAAACCTGTTGTGCCCTATGTTCCTTTGTTCATCTGTTCAGGACTGATTGCAGGCTTTCGTGCAAACACTGGAGCACCGGTAACTGTATCATTATTTTTCTTTTTGAGGTGTGCAGCATTTCTCTTATATTGTCTGGACTCCATAGGATACTGCCACATGAGATGGCCGTCTTAAACTGCCAGTGTTGGAGAGATTTATTGAAGGTGTGTTATCCCTGGTCATGTTTTAGTGCCCCAGTGATGCTGAATGTCAGACTACCTCAGTCATATTGCCGGGGTGTGGTGAATGCTCCCCTCTGATGTGCAGCATTTCAATAAATAGATAACAGCTGTTTATCGTTAACCGTCCACCCTTCCTCCCACCCGGATAGCTGCCTGTGTAATCCCCATAAAACTGCCTTATTTTCTGCAGTGCCTCCTTGGCGTCTTATAAAAGGGGACTGAATGATAGGTCTCATTTGTACTTCCTTCATTGTCCAAGCTGCAGTGTAAATTGTGTTTACACCAGGATCCAGCTTTGCCATCACCATGAGCAGCAGTGTCAAGCAGACTCACTCTGGATCTATCAAAGGAAGTTGCAATGGTCGTGATAGTTCTCCCAAAATCTCCAACCACATCTCTTCACTCCATCTTGGAAGTTTCCCTAAAGTCCATGCTGGTTCCCCTATTCCTCATCATGGAGGATCCAAAAAAGTCCATTGTGGTGGCCACTACAGAGCTCCCAGTGTCCATGGAGGATCAGGGGGTAAAGGAATCTCCATCTCCAGACACTCTTCTTTCGGTCATGGATGTGACTATGGAAGTGTACATGGTGTCTACGGTCACGGTAGTTACTTTGGTAGCTTTGGGGATCACAGTGGTTGTAAGAATGATGGTATGTTCAGCATTAATGAGAAAGAAACCATGCAACTTCTGAATTACCGACTTTCATCCTATCTGGAGACGGTTCACTCACTGGAGCAGGAAAACACACAGCTGGAGGGGAATATCCAAGAGTGGTACGACAGAAATCAACCCAAAGCAGTCCCTGACTTCAACAACTACCTCAGGACCATTCAGGAGCTCCAGGGTCAGGTAAATGAATGAAGATGTTTTGCAACCTCTACTTAAATTTAACACAAGAACATAGGGAAAACCAAGAAAATAAACATGTTGATATATATTGTGGAAAATTATCCTTGGGGTATTCAGAAGTAATTCCACTTTTTAATATACTCCATAAAATCTAGCAAAACAAAGTGGATTGTCTTTGTTTGGCTTTGCATTAACCCCTATGCTGCCAAAGGCGCCGCCAGAGAATGGCAGTAGAGGGGGATTAATGAGTCACAGGCAAACCAAGTAAATTCTCCGATGTGCAGTTAAAACGATACTTCATACTCTGAAATGTTTTACAGATCTCTGCAGCCTCTGTGGAAGATGCAAGGATTGTTCTGCAAATTGACAATGCCAGACTGACTGCAAATGACTTCAGTAACACGTAAGTCTGATAAAAACATTACAGGAAAGGGAGGATGGGGGACAGGAAGTCAGGTGTACATTAAGGAAGAAAGAAAAGACAGAAGAAACAGAAGGAAACAAGAGGCTTGACTAATATTTGATTTCATGGTACATTGATAAGGGAGAAGCAAATGTATCTATGCAGAGGTATAATTAAGAGATAGGTATTGGGTTGCATAGACATGCACCTAAATTCACAGCTTCATTATCCTCCTACTGTATGTTGGTTTGTACCAGAATAACCATTCTTATCAGATAGTAAGAGTCATTACGAAACCTCACAAACATGTTATAGATACACTTTATGGATGGGTCACCAGTGTTTGGTTTTGATTCTAAAAATCTTTTTTGTTTTGCTTCTAAAAACGTGTTAGTGTTTTTGTTTTTGGTTCAGGCGTTGAAGGAAAAAAATGTTGTTTGTTTGATTGTGGCTATGGATTTGTACCACATTATAGAAAATAATCTAAAATAAGCAGGGAAATGCAAAAAATGGCATAACAAAGCATGACAACATGACAAAAGTAAATATATAATAATAAAAAAAAAATAGGAAACTAAAATAACTGAAAAACCTAAAATAATTAAAAAAGAAATGTCGAGAAACACCCCAAGTTTTGATCTACATGGTAACGCCATAGTACAGATAGGCACTTGGCCTGGTATTTTGGTTCTAAATAATGTTTGGATTTTGGTTCTAACAATCTTACGGGTTTTAGCTTTGTACTTAGTTTTGGAATGTAAAGTTCTGGTAGGTTCTGGATTTAAATTGGTTAACTGAGGACGAAGTGCATAGGCGGCTTGATAAAATTAAAGTAAACAAAGCACCTGGCCCCTATAGCATACACCCAAGTATTCTTAAGGAGTTACGTTCAGTAATAGCCAAACCCTTACATTTAATATTCAAGAACGCCCTTTCCCCAGGCTCAGTACCACAAGATCGGCGTAAAGCAGGCGTGGTGCCTATATTTAAAGAGGGAGCTGGATGACAACTGGGGAATTACAGACCTGTAAGGCTGACTTCAATAGTGGGGAAGCTATTGGAAGGTTTAGTATGGGATAATATTCAGGAATACCTAATGGATAACACAATTATTAGTAATAGTCAGCATGGATTTATGAAGGCTAGGTCGTGCCAAACTAACCTTATTAGTTTATTTGAGGAGGTAAGTAGGAATTTGGACCAAGGTAATGCAGTTTATGTGGTCTACTTAGATTTTTGCATAGGCTTTTGATACGGTGCAAAATAAGAGGTTAGTGTACAGAATAAAGCTCATGGTACTCAGAAAATGTTAAATGTAAAAGGATAAACATATCATGTCATACAATAAATGGAACTTTTTCAGGTTGGGCTAAAGTCGTGAGTGGAGTACCTTAGGAGTACCCTAGCCAATTCCAAATCTGCTTTCGCCCCAAACACTCTACCGTAACTACCCTGCTAAAAGTTTGCAATGAAATCCAGTGTGGAATGGAACGGGGTCAACTCACTGGTACAATATTCCTAGATTTTGCAAAGGCTTTTGATACTGTTGATCATGCTATCCTGCTTAACAAACTCCAGAGCTCTGGAATAGGGAAGCATGCTTTAAATTGATTTCAGTCCTACCTATCAGGTAGATCCCAACATGTGTCCATCTCAGGCTCTAACTCCAACCCCCTGGATATCACCTGTGGCGTCCCGCAAGGCTCTGTTCTGGGGCCCCTACTCTTCTCAGTGTTCATTAATGATCTTCCCACAACTTGTAAGGAAGCTTCAATACACATGTATGCAGATGACACAATCTTAGATGCACACAGCCATAGCCTCACTGACCTTGAACACGTACTTCAGTCTGACTTTTTGAGACTGGATTTCCCAAAAAAAACTGTTTTTAAACACTGACAAGACTGTAACAATGGTATTTGGGACCAAGACTAAATTTTTAAAGCTTCCAGTGACTGAGCTCCAGATCAGAACCAACGCTAACACCACCCTAACTCCTGTTACTAGTTTTAAATACCTGGGCATATGGTTTGACTCCCACTTAACATTCGGAATGCACATTGATGCCCTGACATCCAAAACCTATGTCAAACTAGGTGTACTTTACAGGAACAAATCCTCCCTAAGCCTGCTGGTCAGAAAGCGTATTGCACAGCAGATGCTAATGCTAATTATCGACTATGGAGACATAGTATATGGCTCGGCACCTCAAACCCACCTTGGCAAACTTGACACCCTCTACAATTCAATTTGTCGTTTCGTTCTCCAATGCAACTACAACACATATCACTGCGAAATGCTCAAAGAACTAGATTGGTCATCACTCGAGTCTAGGCGCAAAGTTCACCTTTCCTGTCTTGCCTTCAAATACTTTCTGGGCAAGCTACTCACCTATCTGAACAAGCTCCACACCCCGACCACACGCAGCACTTATCACCTGAGATCAGACTCCAAAAGACTGTTCATGGTCCCAAGGCTCAACAAAGTATCCGGCCGCTCCTCCTTCTCTTACCGTGCACCCCAAAACTGGAACAACCTACCGGAGACTCTCACATCCACCACCAGTTTAAGTTCTTTCAAATCTAACGCTGTCTCACATTTTAATCTGGTCTGTAACTGTTACATACGCTCATAATATATATTTTCTTTAACTGTGCACGCAATGTCTTGTATATAATGTATACCCTGTTCATTTAAGTAACTGTATTTGTAACCAAGTGTTATTTGTCATATTAACTATGTCCAGGACATACTTGAAAACGAGAGGTAACTCTCAATGTATTTCTTCCTGGTAAAACATTTTATAAATAAATAAATTAAAAAAAGGGATCGGTACTGGGACCCCTGCTTTTTAACTTGTTTATTAATGACCTTGAGGTTGGCATCGAGAGCAAAGTCTCCATCTTTGCTGATGACACTAAATTGTGTAAGGTAATAGAATCAGAGCAGGATGTCATTTCTCTTCAGAAGGACTTGGAGAGACTGTAAGCTTGGGCAGGTAAATGGCAGGTGAGGTTTAATACAGAAAAATTTAAGGTTATGCATTTGGGAAGCAAGAATAAACAGATGACTTACAAATTAAATGGGGAAAAATTAGGTGAATCCTTGATGGAGAAGGATTTTGGAGTGCTGGTAGACAAAAGCCTTCGCAATAGTGAACAATGTCATGCAAACAAGATCTTATCTTGCATTAAACAGGAAAAGGATGGAAGGGAAGTAAACATAATTATTCTCCTCTATAAAGCATTTGTAAGACCACACTTTGAATATGGAGTACAGATTTAGGTACCGCTCCATAAAAAAATACATTATGGAACTAGAAAAAGTGCAGAGAAGAGCCACCAAATGAATAAAGGGGGTGGAAAATCTGACTTATGAGGAGAGGCTAGCTAATTTAGGTTTGCTTACATTAGTAAAGAGGCGTCTAATAAGGGATATAATAACTACTGTATGTACAAAAATATTCGGGGACAATACATGAAGCTTTCAAAAGAACTATTCACCCCAAGGGCAGTATAAAGGACTCGGGGTCACCTCTTAAGGTTGGAAGAAAGGAAATGTCACCAGCAACAAAGGAAAGGGCTCTTTACAGTAAGGGCAGTTACAATGTGCGGTTCACTACCCAGGGAGACTGGGATGGCAGATACAATAGATCTGTTAAAAAAAAAAGTTGGATATCTTTTAGAAAGGAAAGGTTGTTGTTGCCCTTATTTAGAATGAGGAATTCAATTTCTCCCTTATGAAACAGCATCGGATGATGTTTCACTGTGTTTTTTGTTTGCCTTCCTCTGGATCAAAATACATGTAAGTACAAATATAGGATAAGTATCTGTAGTCTAAATTTAGCATACTGTAAGTTGAACTCGATGGGCATATGTTTTTTCAACCTCATCTACTATGTAACTATGTATTTTATGGACTCCATAGCCCTCAATCTCCTTTTCGCACTCTCTGCAAAGGTATGAGATGGAGCTAAATCTGAGGAACAATGTTGAGGCGGATGTGAACTGTCTGCGGAGAGTCCTGGAAAGACTGTCCACTGTGAGGTGCAACCTGGAGATGCAAGTTAAAAGCCTCCAGGAAGAGCTGCTGCAAATGAGGAGGAACCATGAGGAGGTAATGTATAGGACAAGAGCAAATCTCATACAGCACTGAGAAACACAAAATGCCACACTTCACTTCTCATGGCCCTCCTTTGTGTCCTGCAGGAGGTGAACAGTCTGCGCACTCAGCTGGGCGCCAGAGTCAATGTGGAAGTGAACGCTGCTCCATCTGTGGATATGAATAGAGCCTTGTCCGAAATCCGAGAGCAATATGAAAACATGATGGAGAGGAACATGAGGGAGGCCGAGAACATGTTCCTTGCAAGGGTATCTGGATTTATTATATCCTCCTATATTTGCCTAGGGGTGCCGAACTGTGTGAAACAGACACAACACATCCTTAAATCTGATATGAGAATTCCTACACCTGCATGTAACAAATTCAAGAGGAAAGACCTTTCTCACTAATAGACAGAGTGCTACAATTGGGTTATACTGTATTTTCACTATTTTTTGGCACCACATTGAGATTCTAGAACATCTACGTATAAATGCAAAGAAAGCTTTGCTTTGATACACTACACAATTTTCTGCTTCAAACGTACTACGTTAGTCAACTTTATTATACTCGATACACATTGTTATCCTGTGGGGTTATGCTATATTAGATTTGGCAAAATTTAGATGACGAGGCTATGATACACCGAATTTTATACAGCACATCCCATATGTGTGTCTGGTAATTGCTCCTTAACTTCTATTATTGACACTCCCCAAATTGGCAGCTTATGCGGCAAAACGAACAAACGCACCATGATGCATTGATGCTAAAACATACGGGATGAAAATGACTCAACTGGGAGTCCATTTTAATGCTCTAACATGTCAACTTCAAGATATCCGAGACATTTTTCATGAAATCCCTTTTACAGATCCATTTATTTACTGTTTCTTTGCTCTTACAGAGTGAAGAACTAAATCGCGAGGTGGGTTCCGATGCTGAACAGCTACAGTCAGTTAACAGCGAACTTATTGAGTTGAGGCGCACTGTGCAGACCCTGGAAATTGAGTTGCAAACCCAATTGAGCATGGTATGTATAAGCATTGTTGGCTATTCATACATAATGCCCTTCGTCTCAGTCACATGAGTGTATCTGAAAAGGTAATGGATGGATGATGATAGCACATTGTGCGCCATCCTAGTGTCATATACTGTGCATACCTTATGTACTACAAATATACTTTGTCATTCAATTAACTGTACACATTCCATCCTGTTTCTATGTGCCCACACCATCCATTTATTTAAAAGCTTGTATAGATGAAACTAAGCACTCTTTGTATGTTCTAATATTTATAGAAATCAGCCCTGGAATGCACCTTGGCAGAGACAGAGGACACTTACAGTTCCCAGCTCACCCAATTACAAGGTCTGATCGACAACGTTGAAGCTCAGCTGGGCCAGATCCGATCTGACCTGGAACGCCAGAACCTCGAGTATAGGCTCCTCATGGACCAGAAGACACATCTGGAGACGGAGATCGCCACATACAAACACCTGCTGGATGGGCAGGACACCCAGTATGTAAAAGAGAATCGCCAATGCAGCAGAATGGAGTACAGTATATTCAATATAAAGTACTTATGAGCCCATAATTGATACCTCCTAATTTATATCATTTGGGAGAAGTGAGAGAACATTGAGAAAATGTGATTCTTCACTTTCAAGGGTGGTAATATAGGGAACAGCCTCACTATGGGGATGATCATAGAAAATGCAGTGAAGGAATAAAATTGCATTGGCATAAAGAAGCCCAATTGTTTTGAATTTAGAGCAATGCCAACAAACAAGTAGGCTTCATGATTTAATAGATGTAGGTCGTTATTTGTTACTTTCTTCTATCTTTAAACCTTTTTTCCCCTCTTCCCTGCAGTGTTCCTGGGCCCCATGGCAAAGATGGTAAGCGCAAAGGAAACAGAGGCAGTCTTTGCAGTGCAATTGCTTGACTCCAGAAATACTTTTATCAACTGCATAACATTTATATCTATAATGTGCAGTGCAGAACTGTTTATACCCAAGATTTTTGACCACCGTCCTCCCTGATCATTTTTATTCTAAGAAATTACAGACAAAATATCATTGTGATAGGTTATTTACCTTTATTAACACAAATATAATCAAACATTTATTCTGATATAGTGCTGACAGTATATAAAGGGCTTTATATAGAATTTTGCAGGCACAATGAGTCCTTGCTCCATTGAGCGTACAATCTAATTTTGGTACAGAGTGATAAAATGACTAGCCCAAAGTAACAAGGTTCAGATGAAGTTCTCCTGCTTCATTGTTCTCAGAGTCAAGGTCTTTACTCCCTAAGCCGCTGCTTGAGCGCTGCACTCAGATCAGATAGTCCCCTGAAATTTGCACCCTAGGCAATAAACCATAATATATACGTCATGTACATTACGTACTTACCTTACAAATAGTAAATGGAGCAATAGCAAAACTATAACGGGAACACACTAATATAAAATCCATCATTGACCGTAGTCCAAAACCGGTAGAATTTTCCAAATGTTTACATTGATTTTATTACATTTAGCGGGGTTGGAACCCTTTTCTAAAACAACACAGATGTCATCAGGGTGGGATCTACATCAACCTCCCGACGTACTCACCCCCAATGTCTTCCCTTTCCAGGATCTCGCCGTGTGAAAATTCATCAAACCACAGAACATGCTCACCAAATCAAAGGTTAAGAAACACAAAGGGGGCCATGTCGAGCCCTGATACCACTACCACCACCACGAAACAGAACTAACAGGAAATACATTATTCCCTCAACTCTCTAGAAATCAATGACCTACCACTCTGTAAAGTAAATCTATCTCTGGAGTGACCCAAGCAACCGTTATGTTTCCTTATCTTTTCTTGCTCTGAACAAAATCTTAATCGTACTGTATATTCAATGGTTTTATGGAAATATGTTTCTTCTTCAACTAATAAATAAATATTTCCTTTCTTAAGCAAACAGTTGTTATGTGAACTTAAGACACTTGATGAAAATGGTGGGTTGTTTATTGGACTAGGGAAGGCAAGTCACTGGTTAAGGAACACATGGGAGTAAGGGACATATTTGCTAAGCAGCCTTCTGGCATAAGACACCTTCCAATGTGAGAAGACTGCTTAGTGAGTGCAGAAACCCTGACAGAACCAATTCTGGGAATTTATTGGCATAACTCCTCACTCATTTGTCAACGTTTCTGTTCTCTCCAACTTCCCACTCCCCTCCTATCCACATTTCTTCATCTCTCCTCCCCTCCACCTATGCATGTGCCCATGCACGTCACCATTATTTATACAGTACCCCTCTTTCCCAACAACTTCCTTACCCCACAATAAAAAAGCACCCCCACAAATCCTGTATTCACACCCTCTTTCTACTCCTTCCTGCTGCTGGGGATCTCTTCTAATCCTGATCCCAGACAAACACACCTGCTCTCACCTTCTGATTTAATCCTGACCAACCTTAAAACTTGCCCCACAAATCAAGCATCCCAATAGCCTCTGGCTATTGTCCCACACCCACCGTCACTCCTACAACCCATTGCGACCAAGCCCTGCCATCTACAGCACTTATTCCCTCATCTGCTGTCTCTGTAAATTTACCTCTTAGATTGTAAGCTCTTCGGGGCAAGGATTTCCATTTCTATTGTCTGATTTTGCTGCGCTTATTGAATTATTATAATTCCCTGTACTGTACTCTTTGTGAAGCGCTGAGTACACTTTTGGCGCTATATAAATAAAGACATACAATACAATCTCGGAGTGAAAGAAAGAAGGGTACAATAGTGCAGATAATCCAAATAATTTGGTAATTTGTATTAAAAATGGAACAACAGCGAGTGCAGCAATTTCAGGCAAAATTCTGAGAAGAGTAGACGGGGAGAGACTGAGTCTCAGTGATCTCACCGCCACCTACGCTGGTTTCTGCGTTCCTCACTTCCGGTTGGTGCTTTCCGGATACCGGAACCAGCACAGTGTTATAATACAATGTACAGGCAGTCCTTGATTATCCACCAGGATCCGTTCTGGAAGTAGCGTGGGATAGTGAAACCGTTGTAAAGCGAGTCCCATGTTAATCAGTGGCGGTGAGCGTCGGATAACGCATTCCGGCGTCGGATAACGCATTCCGGCGTCGGATAACGCATTCAGGTGTCGTAAAACGTCCCACGGGGTGGCATTGTAAAGCGTTGGATATGCCATTCATTGTAAAGCGAAACGTTGGATAGCGAGTACTACCTGTATAACAATTTGCGCCTATAACTTGTGCAATTTTCTGCTTGCTTTGCACCAAATAAATCCACCAGTGCTCCAAAGAGATCTGCGTCAAATGTAAGAAGCACGTTTTTCTAAATTCATCCATAGGTCACTGCTTGCAAACTGACGCAGATACAAATATCTGCTCCGTGTTTTCAGCGATTTGTCTTCCTAATTTTTCAGATTCCAATCAATTACATTACATTTGCATAGGATTTGGGCAGGATAATTAGGGGCCTATGAGACCACGATCCTGGTTCTCTGTGCAACAATCTACATAATATTATGAAAGAAGCCAAACTAGTTCGCTCTGATACACAGTTAGCTGAATGTTCATGGTTTGTTGCATCCAATGGTATATTGCTTTGCCAAAATAAGCTCAAACTTTGAAATGACAAAAACAAAATCCATTAATGGTGAACCAGAGTTCATCTTACAAAAAGGATTAGTCACAAGGATCAATATCATCCGAATACGTGATGTCGGAAGGATCAATCAACACCCACAATGAAGCAGAAGGACATAAACAGTAACCATTATTCATTTTACAGAAAGGATTAGGGATAAGAAACAATACAACACGGTTACATAAGCTCAGAAGGACCAATTAACATACAGCTTGTACCTAGAATTCGGGAGGACATCAACATCATCATTCGTCTTACAGACATAAAAGCTTAAAACAGTCATTGTGAGCTAAGCACTTGGAAATCCCACACATTACAGACAGGTTGATTGATGTAAGACACGTCACTTGTAATGAGTTTGCATTAGCTAATGTGGCAGTACAGCTATAAAAACGTGTATTACTCTAGTACACAAAATCATATAAAGTATTATTACAGGACCATGAGGCACATTTGTCATTGTTACATTTCTAGTCTGCCCTTTGTAAAAAAAAAAAAAAACACCTCCCATAATAGTGAAATTTACCAAGGCAATATCAGGGCCTAATTGATGCAAGATGGACATAGTCATCCCACTGCTTAACAAATGCATTTAAATGTTCATGTCGCTCTTCTTCAAGTATTGATATCAGACAATTATACAGATCCTTCATTATTACTGTTTATTTGTGAAGCGCCAACAAACTCTGCAGCGTGGTACAGTGGAGTATAGAGTTATATATTCTGTATATTACAAAAAACATAAGCAGTTACATACAAGTGAGGAAAAACATGCACACACAGATCCAGACATCGTAATGAGGGCCCGGCTCGTGAGAGCTTACAGTCCAGAGGGAATGAGGGAGAATGTTGAAACAAGAAGGTGGCTGCTCATTTTAGGATAAGGTGTGGCTCGGGTTAGAATATGGCCCAGTCTGACAGCTGAAGCCATTAAGGTTGGGGGATGGGGTGGGGAGGGTATTGTGTTACATAGGGTGGTATTTGGTCCAGCCACACAGCTGGTTCCAATGTGGTTGGAGGGCAGGTGGATGTTAGAGGTAGGGCGTGTAGGCTTCCTTGAAAGGGTGAGTTTTCAGGGAGTTTTTAAACATCTAAAAGCTGGGGGAGAGTCTGATGGTGCGCGGTGCTGGGGGAGAGTGTGATGGTGGCGCGGTGCGGGAAGAACAGTGGATCACTTCTGCATTTTCTGTGCGGTGCTGGGGTGAGAGTCTGATGTGCGGCGCGGTGGCTGGGGGAGAGTCTGATGGTGCGCGTGTGCTGGGTAGAGTCTGATGGTGCGAGTGCTGGGGAGGAGTCTGATGGTGCATGGTGCTGGGGAGAGTCTGATGGTGGCGCAGTGCTGGGGGAGATGTATGCGAGGTACGTGGTCTGGGGGGAGAGTCTTATGGTGGGCAGGTGCTGGGTGAGAGTCGATGGTGGGGCGGTGCTGGGGAGAGTCTGATGTGCGTGGTGCTGGGGAGAGTGTGATGGTGCGAGGTGCTGGGGGGAGTCTGATGGTGCGCGGTGCTGGGGAGAGTCTGATGGTGCGTGGTGCTGGGGGAGAGTCTGATGGTGCGCGATGCTGGGGGAGAGTGTGATGGTGCATGGTGCTGGGGGAGAGTCTGCTGGTGCGGCGGTGTGCTGGGGAAGTCTATGGTGCGAGTGTGCGTGGGGAGAGTCTGATGGTGCGTGGTGGCTGGGGGAGAGTCTGATTGGTGCGCGTGCTGGGGGAAGAGTCTGAGGTGGCGGTGTGCTGTGGATCTGGGGTGCGGGTGGCTGGGGGAGAGTCTGATGGTGCGAGGTGCTGGGGAGATTCTGATGGTGGGCGCGTGCTGGGGAGAGTCTGATGGTGCGAGTGGCTGGGGGAGATCTGATGTTGCGCGTGCGGGGGGAGTCTGATGGTGCGAGGTGCTGGGGGGAGATTCTGATGTGGGTGCGGTGTCTGGGGAAGTCTGATGTGTGCGCGGTGCTGGGGGAGAGTCTGATGGTGGCGAGTGCTGGGGGAGTCTGATGGTGCGCGGTGCTGGGGGAGTCTGATGGTGCGCGGTGCTGGGGGGAGTCTGATGGTGCGCGGTGCTGGGGGAGTCTGATGGTGCGCGGTGCTGGGGGAGAGTCTGATGGTGCTTGGGGGATAGTCTGATGGTGTGTGAGGTTGCTGGGGGAGAGTCTGATGGTGCGAGGTGCTGGGGGAGAGTCTGATGGTGGCGAGTGTGGGCGTGGGGGAGAGTCTGATGGTGCGGGCGGTGCTGGGGGGAGTCTGATGGTGCGGTGCTGGGGAGAGTCTGATGTGCGAGGTGCTGGGGGAGAGTCTGATGGTGCGTGGTGCTGTGGGAGAGTCTGATGGTGCGCGGTGCTGGGGGAGAGTCTGATGGTGTGCGTGGGTGCTGGGGGAGAGTCTGATGGTGCGCGGTGCTGGGGAGAGATTGATGGTGCGTGGTGCTGGGGAGAGGTCTGATGGTGCGCGTGGCTGGGGGAGAGTCTGTGGTATGTGCTGGTGCTGGGGGAGAGTCTGAGTGTGCGTGGGTGCTGGGGGAGTCTGATGGTGTGCGGTGGCTGGGGGAGGTCTGATGTGCGCTGGTGCTGGGGGAGAGTCTGATGGTGTGCGGTGCTGGGGGAGAGTGTGATGGTGCGGTGCTGGGGGAGAGTCTGATGGTGCGGTGCTGGGGGAGAGTCTGATGGTGCGTGTGCTGGGGGAGAGTCTGATGGTGCGTGGTGCTGGGGAGAGTCTGATGGGCGGCGGTGCTGGGGGGAGAGTCTGATTGTGGTTCGGGGTGGCTGGGAGAGTCTGATGGTGGCGCGGTGTCTGGGGGATGTTGAGGTGCGGTGCTGGGGAGAGTCTGATGGTGCGTGGTGCTGGGGGAGAGTCTGATGGTGCGCGGTGCTGTGGGGGAGAGTCTGATGGTGCGCGGTGCTGGGGGAGAGTCTGATGGTGCGCGGTGCTGGGGGAGTCTGTTGTTCGCGGTGTGGGAGAGTCTGAGGGTTGGGCGTGTGCTGGGGGATAGTCTGAGGTGGCGCGGTGCTGGGGGAAGTCTGATGGTGCGGCGGTGGCTGGGGGAGAGTATGATGGTAGTCGTGGTGCTGGGTAGAGTCTTATGGTGCGTGGTGCTGGGTAGAGTCTGATGGTGCGGGCGGTGGCTGGGGGAGAGTCTGATGGTGCGCGGTGCTGGGAGAGTGTGATGGTGCGAGTGGCTGGGGGGAGTCTGATGGTGCGCGGTGCTGGGGGGAGTCTGATGGTGCGGTGTGCTGGGGGGAGTCTGATGGTGCGGTGCTGGGGGAGTAGTTTGATGTGGCGAGGTGCTGGGGAGAGTCTCTGGTCGCGTGCTGGGGGAGTCTGATGGTGCGAGGTGCTGGGGGAGAGTCTGATGGTGCGCGGTGTCTGGCTGGGGGAGTCTGATGGTGGTGCGTGGCTGGGGGAGAGTCTGATGGTGCGAGGGCTGGGGGAGATGTCTGATGGTGCGCGTGGGCTGGGGGAGTCTGATGGTGCGTGGTGCTGGGGGAGAGTCTGATGGGTGGCGCGTGTGCTGGGGGGGTCTGATGGTGGCGCGGTGCTGGGAGAGTCTGATGGTGCTGGGGGATAGTCTGATGGTGTGTGAGGTGCTGGGGGAGAGTCTGATGGTGCGAGGTGCTGGGGGAGAGTCTGATGGTGGCGAGGTGCTGGGGGAGAGTCTGATTGGTGCGTGGTGCTGGGGAGAGCTGATGTGCGTGTGCTGGGGGAAGAGTTATGTGTGTCGTGGTGCTGGGGAGAGTGTGATGGTGCGTGCGGTGCTGGGGGAGAGTATGATGGTGCGTGGTGCTGGGGGGAGAGTGTGATGGTGCGGCGGTGGGTCTGGGGGAGAGTGTGATGGTGCTGGTGCTGGGGGAGAGTGTGATGGTGCGGGTGCTGGGGGGAGAGTCTGATGGGGTGCGGTTGCTGGGGGAGAGTCTATGGTGCGCGGTGCTGGGGGAGAGTCTGATTGGTGCGCGGTGCTGGGGAGAGTGTGATGGTGCGTGGTGCTGGGGGAAGTCTGATGGTGGCGGTGGTGCTGGGGAGAGTATGATGGTGCGGGTGCTGGGGAGTCTATGGCGTGGTGCTGGGGAGAGTCTGATGTGGCGCGGTGCTGGGGAGAGTCTGATGGTGCGGGTGGCTGGGGAGATTGATGTGGCGCGGTGGCTGGGGGAGAGTGTGATGGTGCGTGGTGCTGGGGGAGAGTTGATTGTTGTGCTGCGGGTGCTGGGGAGAGTCTGATGGGCGCGTTGCTGGGGGAAGTCTGATTGTGCGCGGTGCTGGGGGAAGTCTATGGTGCGGGGGTGCGGGGAGAGTCTGAGGTGCGGGTGGCTGGGGAGAGTCTGATGGGGCTGGGGCGTGGGGCTGGGAGAGTCTGATGGTGCGTGGTGTGGGGGAGAGTCTGATGTCGTGGGTCTGTGGGAGCTTGGTGGCTCGGTGTGGGTGAGAGTCTGATGGTGCGGGTGCGGGGTAGAGTCTGATGGGTGCGGTGCTGGGGAAGTGTGATGGTGCGAGGTGGCTGGGAGTCTGATGGTGCGGGTGCTGGGGGAGAGTCTGATTGGTTGCGTGGTGCTGGGTGGAGAGTCTGATGGTGTGGCTGCTGGGGGAGAGTTTGATGGTGCGAGGTGCTGGGTAGAGTCTGGCTGTGCGCGGTGCTGGGGGAATTCTGATGGTGCGAGGTGCTGGGGGAGAGTGATGGTGGCGTGGTGCTGGGAGAGTTCTGGATGTGCGGTCGTGTGGTGCTGGGGAGAGTCTGATGGTGCGCGGGTGTTGGGGGAAGTCTGAGTTGGCGAGGTGCTGGGGAGAGTCTTATGTGCG
This sequence comes from Ascaphus truei, assembly GCA_036426205.1. Classification (NCBI taxonomy): domain Eukaryota; kingdom Metazoa; phylum Chordata; class Amphibia; order Anura; family Ascaphidae; genus Ascaphus; species Ascaphus truei. Next base: position 15,123 of record WSYH01000275.1, read on the forward strand.
AGGTGCTGGGGGGGGAGAGGTCGATGGTGCGGCGGTGGCTGGGGGAGAGTTTTGATGGTGTCGAGGTGCTGGGGGAGAGTCTGATGGTGTGCGGTGCTGGGGGAGGTTCTGATGGTGCGAGGTGCTGGGGGGAGAGTCTGATGTGCGTGGCGGTGCTGGGGGGGAGTCTGATGGTGCGCGTGCTGGGGGAGAGGTTCCTGATGGTGCGATGTGGGCTGGGGGAGAGTCTGATGGTGCGCGGTGCTGGGGGAGTCTGATGGTGCGCGGTGGCTGGTTGGAGAGTCTGATGGTGTCGCGGTGCTGGGGGAGTCTGATTGTGGCGGTGGTGGCTGGGGGGGGAGAGTCTGATGGTGCGCTGGGGATAGTCTGATGGTGGTGAGTGGGCTGGGGAGAGTCTGATGGTGCGAGTGCTGGTGAGAGTCTGATGGTGCGAGGTGCTGGGGAGAGTCTGATGGTGCGCGGGCTGGGGGAGTCTGATGTGCGTGGTGCTGGGGAGAGTTGACTGGTGGGCGAGGTGCTGGGGGAGAGTCTGATGGTGGCGTGGTGCTGTGGGAGAGTCTGATGGTGCTGCGTGTGCTGGGGGAGAGTCGATGGTGCGCTGTGGGGGAGAGTCTGAAGTGTGTGCGTCGGTGTCTGGGGGAGGAGTCTTGGTGGCTATGGTGGCTGGGGGAGAGTCTGATGGTGTGAGGTGCTGGGGAGAGTCTGATGGTGCGAGGTGCTTGGATGAGCTGATGGTGCGAGGGGTGCTGGGAGAGTCTGATGTGGGTGCGAGGTGGGCTGGGGGAGAGTCTGATGGGGGTGCGGGTGAGGCGGTGGGGAGAGACTGATGGTGCGCGGTTGCTTGGGGGGAAGAGTCTGATGGTGTGCGTGGTGGCTGGTGGGAGTCTGATGGTGCGCTGGGCTGGTCTGTGGGGAGAGGCCTGATGGTGCGCGTGCTGGTGGTAGAGTAGCCTGATGGTGGCGGGCGGTGCTGGGGGAGAGTCTGGATGGTGTGGCTGTGCTGGGGAGAGTCGATGGTGCGGCGGTGCCTGGGGAGAGAGGCTGACTGGTGGCGGTCGGTGCTGTGGGGGAGAGTCCTGATGGTGCGTGTGGGCTGGGGGGAAGATCTGATGGTGTTGCGGTGCTGGGAGAGTCGATGGTGGCGCGGGGCTGGGGGAGTCTGAATAGTGCGAGGTGCTGGGGGAGAGTCCTGATGGTGCGCGGTGCTGGGGAGAGTCTGATGGGTGCGCGGTGCGGTGGGAAGTCTGATGGGTGGGTTTGGGGGAGAGTCTGATGTGTCAGGTGGGCTGGGGAGAGTCTGATGGTGTGCTGTGCTGGGGGAGAGTCTGATGGTGCGAGGTGGCTGGGGGGAGTCTGAATGGTGGCTCGGTGGCTGTGGGAGAGTCTGATGGTGCGTGGTGATGGGGGAAAGGTCTGATGTGCGCGGTGCTGGGGGAGAGTCTGATGGTTGTGCGTCGGTGCTGGGGAGAGTGTGATGGTGCGAGGTGCTGGGGGGAGTCTGTGTGGCGCGGTGCTGGGGGAGAGTGTGATGGTGCGTGGTGCGCGGGGTAGAGCTGATTGGTGCGGTGCTGGGGGAAGAGTTTGATTGGTGCGAGTCTGGGGAGAGTCTGCTGGTGCGCGGTGCTGGGGGAGAGTCGTGGTGCGAGGTGCTGGGGGAGAGTCTGATGTCTGCTTGGTGCTGGGGTAGAGTCTGATGGTGCGGGTGCTGGGGGAGAGTCTGATTTGGCGCGGTGTTGGGGAGAGTCTGATGGTGGCGAGGGCTGGGGGAGAGTCTGATGTGCGCGTGTCTCTGGGGGGAGAGTCTGATGGGCGCGGTGCTGGGGAGTTTGATGGTGCGAGGTGCTGGGGTAAGTCTGATGGTGCGCGGTGGCTGGGGGGGAGTCTGATGGTGCGAGGTGCTTGGGGGAGAGTCTGATGGGTCGCGTGGTGGGGGGAGTCTAATGGTGGCGCGGTGCTGGGGGGAGAGTCTGATGGTGCGCGGTGCTGGGGGAGAGTCTGTGATGGTGTCGGTGCTGGGGGAGTCTGATGATGCGCGTTGCTGGGGGAGAGTCTGAGTGGTGCGGCGTGCTGTGGGGGAGTCTGATGGTGGGGTGGCGGTGCTGGGGGAGAGTCGTGATGGTGCTGGGGGGGATAGTCTGATGTGTGTGAGTGCTGGGGGAGAGTCTGATGGTGCGAGGTGCTGGGGGAGAGTCTGATGGTGCGGTGCTGGGGAGAGTCTGATGGTGCGCGGTGCTGGGGGGGAGTCTGATGGTGCTGGTGCTGGGGGAGAGTCTGATGGTGGCGAGGTGGCTGGGGGAGAGTCTGATGGTGTTGTGCTGTGGGAGAGTCGATGTGCGGGGCTGTGGGTGAGAGTCGATGGTCTGGGGGAGAGTCTGAAGGTGTGCGCGGTGCTGGGGGAGAGTCTGATGGTGCTAGGTGTCTGGGGGAGATGTCTGATGGTGTGGGTGCTGGGGAGATCTGATGGTGCGCGGGAGGTGGCGTGTGGGGGAGAGTCTGATTGTGGCTGAGGTGCTGGGGGGAGAGTCGATGGTGCGGCGTGTCTGGGGGAGAGTGGTGATGGTGCGGCGGTGTCTGGGGAGGAGACTGATTGGTTGCGGTTGTCTGGGGGAGAGTCTGATGTGTGTCGTGAGTGGCTGTGGAGAGTTGATGGTGCGCGGTGCTGGGAGAGTCTGATGGTTGCGCGGGTGCTGGGGGGATAGCCTGATGTGGCGGCTGTGCTGGGGAGAGTCTGCATGTGGCGGTGCGGTGGCGTGAGGAGAGACTGATGGTGTCGCGTGCTGGGGGCGGAGGATGGATGGGTGCGGACGTCTGACTGTTGTGCGGTGTCTGTGGGAGGAGGTCTGATGGTGGCGCGGTGCTGGGGGAGTAGAGACTGATGGTGCGCTTGCTGGGGGGCTGGGGGGTGTTGGCAGATTGTGCGGGTGCTGGATGAGTTGATCGGTGCGGGTGCTGGAGGAAGCGATGGGGGTTGGATCATGATGGTTTGTCTTCGTTGCTGGGGGAGATCTGATGGTTGCGGGTGCTGGGGGAGAGTCTATGGTGCGTGTCTTTGGCGCTGGGGAGAGTCTGATGTGCGAGGTGCTGGTGGTAGGTCTGATGGTGCGGGCGGTGCTGGGGGAGAGTTCTGATGGTGCGCGTGGTGAGGGGAGAGTCTGATGGTGATGTGGTGCTGGGGACTCGATGGCTGGGTGCTGGGGGAGAGTCTGATTGGTGGGTGTCGGTTGGGGGATGGGAGTATGTCTGATGCGGGCGATGGGTGCTGATGGGGAGAGTCCTGATGGGTTTTGGGGCGTCGTGCTGTGGGAGACGAGTCTGAGAGGGAGGTTGCTGGGAGGGGAAGGAGTCTGATGGTGCGTTTCTGGAGGTCTGAGCTGTGTGGTGCTGGGGGAGAGTCGGATGGTGCCGATGGGTGCTGGGGGAGATGATGATTTAGGTGGTCTGGGGGAGAGTCCTAGGGGCGAGGTGCTGGGGGAGAGTCGGGTGGTGCTTGGTGGGGGAGAGTCTTGATGGTGCTGGGTGATGGGGCGAGTCTGAGCGTTGCGAGGTGGCTGGGGGAGAGTCGGATGGTGCGAGGTGCTGGGGGAGTCTGATGGTGCGTGGTGCTGGGGGAGAGTCTGATGGTGCGAGGTGCTGGGGGGAGAGTCGGGTGGTGCGTGATGGTGGGGGAGAGTCTGATGGTGCATGGTGCTGGGGGAGAATCTGATGGAGCTTGATCGGTATTAACTGCTATTGACTTGAAAGGTAGTTAACGCCGATTAAGCTCTGATACTGGTTATCAGAGCTTTGTTAACCCCACCATGAGGTGGCTGTGACAAATGTTAAAGCTTGGCAGGGCCACTGACACTATTTCCAAGGTCCCGAACTAAAGACTTGACCTGGATCCCAGTTTCACGAGCGGAAGGGAGGGGGGAAAGAGCGGACAGCTTGTTGGATGCCAGTTTAGGAGGGCCATACATGTTTTTAAGCAGGGGGGAAGGTCCCTAAAAGTTGTAGAGCAGGAAGAGGGGGACGGGCCCTATAAGTCGTTGGGGTGAGGAGGAGAGGGTAGGTGGACCTGACAGCAGCAAAGGCCAGCTTACAGTTGATGCAGATCACTAAGCAGAGAGGTTAATGCCATCACGGACTTGGGAGTTTTTATTTTATTTAAGATATACGTTGCTTACATGGCCTGTTATCTCTCCTATTAACAATCCACAAATTGCCAGACGACGCAGGACAATGCAAGCCAACAATAACTTAATACACTGAAGATGGGAGATGCCGTATAAAAAGAAACAAATAAAGCTGCCTCCATACGTAGATCCCCATGAATTTTAACGCAAACGGTAACACAGTGACTACTTTTTCCTAGCCCGGCAAATTACTCTGTTTATTATCATCACATTATATTGTTCATATATAAACATCAAATCTATTTCTGGTCAAATAACAAGCTCTCTTTGAAACCATCCTCTTCCCTTTTTTTAATCTTGTTTATTCAGTACTTGCTTAAACTACTTGATGCAAGCACATATCGTGTACAAAAGTTCCATTTCGTTTGACCTAAATAAAATTAAAACCTACTTTTCGCACACACACTACACAGTCAGCAGATATTAGCAGGGCACCTAGCCAGGAAATCAAAGCCAGAGGAGCTCTATTGCAGATAAATTGTAGTTAAGTATGTTTTAGTGTTCATTGTTTTTGATCATGCATCTGTCTCATTGTTAAGGAGTGTTGAATGCCCAGCGCTGATGTGCAGCATTTTCATAAACGCTCCCCCTGCTATTCTGTGATCTTTTCAAGAAATGTCATGTCATGTTCCTTATTGTGGACGCCTAATTTAAGGCATAACAACAAAGTTGACAATAAATTAGACGCGTGTAAAGTCAACATTAAAGCAACACCCCTTGTGCTTTGTATAAAAGCAGACCCATGCAAAGCATTTGGACTTCATCTGTTCACAAAGCAGCAGTACAACATCTATAGCCTATTTTGCCATTACCATGAGCCACAGTCAAAACAAGCAGACTCACTCTTCTGCTGGATCCCCCAAGGGAAGCTGTCAAATCGGTGTTCATTACCCTAAGATCTCCAGCCATTTCTCTTCATTTCATCAAGGAAGCTCCCGTGGAGGTTCCCATATTTCCCATCATGGAAGTTCCAATGTTTCTCATCATGGAGCATCCCATAAATTTCATCATGGAGGCCACTACAGAGCACCCAGTGTACATGGGGGATCAGGAGGTAAAGGAATCTCCTTCTCTAAACACTCTTCTTACAGTCATGGAAGTGGTGTTGGAAGTGTACATGGTGGTTATAGTCATGGAAGCCACTTTAGCAGTTTTGGAGGCCACGGTGGTTGGAAGAAGGATGGCCTGCTAGGCATCAATGAGAAGGAAACCATGCAGCTTCTGAATGACCAACTTTCATCCTATCTGGAGAAGGTGCGCTCACTGGAGCAGGAAAATGCCCAGCTGGAGAGAAAGATCTGCGAGTGGTATGCAAACGATGCCCCCAGCTCATCCCCTGACTTCAACAACTACTTCAGGACCATTGAAGAGCTCCAGTGCCAAGTAGAATAAAAGTAACAATTTAAACAACTTTTATCAAACAAATGAGTGAATACCAGTGAAACATACAGTAAACATCTCTAAATATATATAAACATCTATATAGCAATATATCTATATCTATCTATCTATCTATCTATCTATCTATCTATCTATCTATCTATATATATATATACACACAACTATTAATGCATGTAAAATGGCTAATATACCTACTTCTCATACATTTGATTTTGTTTTTTTTAAAGGGGGATGAAATAAAGTTTAATGTAATTTTAATATCTGGCTCCCTTTTCATTTGACCGCCTTTTATATTTCACTCTCTCGTATTACAGATCTCTGCAGCCACTGTAGAAAACGCCGGGATTGTTCCGCAGATGGACAATGCCCGACTGGCTATAGACAACTTCAGAAAACAAGTAAGTCGACTAAATAGTAGGTAGAGAATGAAAGAAAAATATCCAGAGAAAGAAAGAGTGAGTTCATAAAATAAGGGTTTCCAAACATATGTTACAGACTTGTTTCTCCATTGATGTACAGCCCTGGAGAGTCCGTTTTTACTGGAGAAATAACAATTGCCCACTTCAGTCTTGTTTCTAACATATGCATCTTAAAGAAAAATTGTCAAACTTTGTTTAATGGTCTGTTTCTTGAACTCATTGCCTCATTCTGTCGCTAAAGATATGAGACGGAGGTCAGGCTGAGGAACAGTGTTGAGTCTGATGTGGACGGTCTACGCAGAGTCCTGGAAGGGCTAAACATGGAGAGTTGTGACCTGGAGATGCAGGTTCAAAACCTCCAGGATGAACTGCAGAAAATTAGGAGGAACCATGGAGAATTATGGGTTGTGATCTAATGGTAGATGAGGGTTGGGGTTGGATGCAAGGATTGATTGTCTGAATAGCGATCAGTTTCAGCATACTGTGTCACAGCTCATATCCTTATATCCCGACTCTCGTGTATAACTGCAGGAGGTGAACTGTCTGATGCTCTCAGCTGGGCGCCAGAGTCAACGTGGAAGTGAACGCTGCTCCATCTGCGGATATGAATAGAGCCGTGTCCGAAATTTGAGAGCAACATGAAAACCTGATGGAGAGGAACATGAGGGAGGCCGAGAACATGTTCCTTCAAAGGGTAACTGGATCGCTTTCATTCTACAGGGCACATACAGTACTGTACAGTGGATGAAACACTGCCCGGAGCACAGTACATCCCAACACAAACAGTTACATGATACTTGATCTATAGGGAAAAAACAAACAAAGGGACTAAGCAGGACTTTCCAATTGTCCATTTAGCCAATATAGGCCCATCTTTTAATACTTTGCTAATCTTTACTGATAATTGAGGATCTAAACCGTCTACACTACGTCATTTTTGCAAAAGAGTACTACCTCTGAAGTAAGGGGGACCTCCCTTTAGCAGGTACAGTACTGTAAACATAATTCAACCGAGGCAGAAGTATGGACTGAAATATTATTCCTGCCAGTCCGGTCAGGAATGAAGCGTTACTTTTTCAGCAGAACGTTAAGGTGCCACGAAAAAGCCGCACCTGTTCCATACCGTAACTGAAATCTCCCTAAACACCTGGCAAAGTGCACCTGTTGTCTTGCTTTTTATAGTTCTACCTGTGCAACACGAAGCAACATATTATTCAAATTGTATTGTATTGTATGTCTTTATTTGCATAGCGCCATTAATGTACATAGCGCTTCACAGTAGTAATACACGTGGTAATCATATAAATAACAAATAATATAATATAAATAACAGGTCATACAGTATTTCGTGAAGTATGCTTTATTCTTGTTTCCTGTTTTCCTGCCTTCTTAGAGCGAAGGACTGAACCGTCGGGTTTGAATTCTGTAGCGGAGCAGCAGCAGTCAGTCCAAACCGTGGTCATTGAGCTGAGGCACTGTGCAGAGGCCCTGGAGAGTGAAAGTGTACACTGTATGTTATGATACAAACCTGTAGAAGTCTGCACATCTTAATGCACATGCAACCATACAGTAGCAATGGGAATAAGTGCATTCAATGGAAAGTATTCTCTGGGGGAATGAAGTCACCTCGCCAAAAAGATCACAGTCTAAGTGGAATGCTAAGCAAACTTACAAAGACATGTCAGCAGAGGACATTAGAGAGCATAGCTGAGAAGACAGCACGGGAATCTGCAGTGGGCAGAGTATGGGGGGTTATGAAGTGATGGTATAATTCCTTTGTATAGGATACATAGTATTTGTATAGGATAGAGATCTCAAACAATTAACTATATATATATATATCTATATATATATCTATATATATATAGATATATATATATATATAAACAAAAAGAAGTGCAAACTCCATAGTGCGTGACTGTATAAAAAAAATATGGCAAATTTATTAAAACAATGATCCCAAGGAAATACACTTACAGGATCCTTTAAAAACACATGCGTGGGTGAGAAATCTCTGTGGGAGTCAAACAGCATGGACGGAGAGATCCACAGTGGGGGTATTGCACCTGGACTTCAAGTGGATGCAGCATACAGCTAATGCCTCAAGCGCCCCAGCTCCTCTCAGTGCTTCACAGGCACTTTCCTTGTGCGTATAGTAGAGCCCCAGTAGCGACGGATTCAGCCGGCTACAGCTGCGGGGAATTGCAAGGCGCCGCTCTCCAGTCCGAGTGCGATGACGTCACCACGTCTCGTCTCAACGCGTTTCGTCACTCAACGTGTATACATATATATATATCAGAAATAAATCTTGTTCGTTTCCACAAACCGACAAGTCGTTCCCTTTGTGAGCATTAAGGTGTGTCGTGTATATACATGCTTCAAAGTCTATCTGAAAAATAAGTCACCCTCATTACAAAAATAAATAATGACATGGCTTCTTGTGAACCAGCACTATTTAGGTCTTGCTTATGGCACTTAAAACACCTACATACTTTCAAAGCTCAACTACTTAAGGTTTCAATGTACCACACACATGTATGCCCTACTGAATGCTTATTCTAAAAATATCTCACACAAGAGACCGCTGGTAGACTAAATCCGGTCATTTCACAGTAAAAAAAAAAAATGTATCACCCCAGCCTTGTTGAATCTTCCAAAACAATTAGGCCATCAAATAGTTAAGAACAGTGTAGAAGGGAGTTATTACAGGTTATATGCATTAATAACAAACAGTCATTTGCAATATTGACAGGGTGTGGTAAATATCCCCCTCTGATGTTCAGAATTTCAAAAACACCTGTAACAGCCTTCCCCGCCCCTACATCAGACTGTTCAGTAATGCCATAAATTGGGCTTCCTTTGTGACGCTCGTTTTGAGGCAGATCAAAAACAATTTGGAAATGAATTAGATGCTTAAAAAATTCCCATGGAAGTCAGCTAATTCCAGAAAATCCTCCCGTGTTTCCTATAAAAGGGGACACTTGTAGTTCACTTGCTAAATAAGCTGCAGCGTCAAATTTTCCTTCTATCTCAGTCCAAATTTGCTGTCACCATGAGCCACAGTGCCAAACACTCTTTTGGACCTCTGAAGGGAAGCAGTCATAGTGGTGGACATTACCCTATGATGTCTAGCCACGTCTCTTCATTCCATCATGAAGGCTCCCATACACTACCTCATAGAAGCTCCCATAGTTCCCATCAGGGACCTCACTACCGAACCCCCAGTTTCCATGGAGGATCCGGAAGTAAGGGAATCTCCTTCTCCAAACACTCTTCTTTTGGTCATGGATGTGATGTTGGAAGTGGAAGCCACTTTAGCAGCTCTGGGGGCCACGGTGGTTGTAAGAAGGATGGCCTGTTCAGCATCAATGAGAAGGAAACCATGCAGCTTCTGAATGACCGACTTTCATCCTACCTGGAGAAGGTGCACTCACTGGAGCAGGAAAATGCCCAGCTGGAGAGAAAGATCTGCGAGTGGTATGCCAACAATGCCACCAGCTCAGTCCCTGACTACAGCCACTACTTCAGGACCATCGAGGAGCTCCAGTGCCAGGTAAAAGCCCATTTTTAAATCTGTAAAATTGAGCCAAACATGAATGCTGAAGTAGTGTACATCTTAGAAAGTTACTTATTGGGGTTATCCCCTGTGATTTCTTTTATACTGTATGTACTCAGACTTGTGTTATTTACGTACATATTTTTTTAGATTTCTGCAGCCACTATGGAAAATGCAAGAGTTGCTCTGCAGATAGACAATGCAAGGCAAGCTGCAGATGACTTCAGAAGCAAGTAAGTCTCCTGAACATTAGACATAAAAAGAAACACATGTAATGCCAGTGACTGAAAAATAGTAATAGGAACAATATATAGATTACCGGTACTTCCCTTCTGTTAGTAAGCTTGCTAACTGGTATATTTATTAGTCTAAACAGTCCCGGTTTGTCACTGAGAAACAAAAGGGTTTAACATACAATGTACAGTGTGTATGCTCTCTCCACAAAACTGCACTTTTAAGCAGTATGCATAGTACCAGAGAAATACAAGTGAAAGTACTCCTACATTCATACCATTGTGAAGCGGTTGGTGTTTCTTGGCTTGTGGAGTACTCATTCCTCTTTCCCAAGGTATGAGATGGAGGCCATGATGAGGAACAATGTTGAGGCAGACATGTGCAGTCTGCGCAGAGTCCTGCAGGAGCTGAACATGGAGAGAAGTGACCTAGAGATACAGGTCCAATGCCTTCAGGAAGAGCTGCAGCAAATGAAGAAGAACCACGAGGAGGTATTGTTTTATTTTACTGCTGTGGAAGTCACCAAAGAAAGGAGAATATAGCAAGTTAGGTAAATAGAAGAATAGGAAAACAAATATATATTTTTAAAAAGACAAGAAGGTTGTTAAACAAGGAATAAATCACTGAGATGATTACAGTAGTTCCAGCTAACAAAGGGCGTCGGCCCGAAATGCGTAAGAGTTTTTACATATCCCATGCCATGATGTCTACCATGGATTAAAGGACTTTTATTGATCGGTGTCTAGCCCCCTTATCTTCATTTGCTGTGCTCCGTTTTTCCCGTGAGGAATCATCTGCTGTTCCAGCTAATAAAGCCACATCCTTCTTTGCCTATGAATGTCAACATTTGTTTGTCCCACTGTAGGAGGTGAACTGTCTGCGCAGTCAGCTGGGCGCCAAAATCAACGTGGAAGTGAACGCTGCTCCATCCATGGATATGAATAAGGCCTTGTCGGAGATCCGAGAGCAATATGAAAACATGATGGAGAGGAACATGAAGGAGGTTGAGAACATGTTCCATGCGAGGGTAACCCATCTCTTTCATTTTCTTCGTCTCTGAGCTCTACGACTTGATGCCAAAATGTACAACGTAGGCACCGCACATCCTTTCTCAGGGAGGTCACAATGTAAACGAATACCTAAAGACAAAGATGAGTGGTCTGAACCCACAAAGCATTAGTACTGTAGAAGGACTAAATCCCTGGTCAAGAAGTCTAAATACTCCACTCATACCTCTTCCTATAATTACTTATACTATGTATGTATGTATGTATGTAAACCTTTATTTGTATAGAGCCATCCATGTACATACATATCGCTTTATAGCAGAAATACACATGCCCCAAAAAATTACATTCTAAGTGGTAAATAATGAGAAATTACAGCGAGAGTAGGTATTCTGGTACAGTAAGTGCTTATGCGTACACTATGCCATTGTAGTAAGTTTTGACTGTCACCATTAAAAGCAATGGTACAATCTATTGGTGTATGTATAGCTGATATGCAACAGTGACATTAATGAGTCATTTATTATCAACTATCGTGGGACTGGAATTGTATGTCTGTGCCCATTTCTTGCAAGGGATGTCACTATTGGATTATATACATGGACTCCTAAAGTTTACTGCTGCTACTCTGCCATAATTTATTCTGTACCCATAATCTGAAGGATAAGGCAACAATCATGTTGAATTATGCCGCATGCCATGCGGAAAATAAACGAAGGGTATTTCTTTATCTTTTGTTCTTGTCTTTGCAGAGCGAAGAACTGAACCGCGAAGTGGTTTCTGGTGCTGAACAGCTGGAGTCGGTTAGCAGTGAGCTTGTTGAGCTGAAGCGCTGTGTGAAGACACTGGAGATTGAGCTGCAGAGTCAGTTGTGCATGGTATGTCCAGGCTTTTGCAAGGGTGCTGATGCACTCTCAAGACAATACACATGCATTTTGTGTTATATAGGTACTCTCAGTACAAAAAATAGGTTATCTCGCTCTATATATATTTCTTTTTTCCTCTTTCCTGTTAAGTTGCACCTTGAATATGTTGTTTGTGGGAGATTTGGCTGTGACTGTCCTCTTTTCAGTCAGTCTCCCCCGGGCAACTAATGTTCCTTTTGCTGTTGCTTTGGACTGCTTGATTCAATACTCTTCTGTACCATCACATAACATACATCCTCTCCTTCAACTCCCTTATTGCCACTTGCTTGTCATATATTACAACCTGCAAGAAATAATGGGGGGCTGCAAAGGTAGGGCAAAACCAGTGCAAAAAACAAAACAAATATAAAGAGTGATAGCTGGGTGATCAAATGTAAACCTTTTAGCTCTTAATTAGTTGCATCATTTCTTATGACTTGTGTTTGCTCTATCACAGAAAGAAGCGCTGCAAGGCACCTTGGCAGAGACACAGGCCGGTTATAGTTCCCAGCTCGCTGAGTTACAGGGCATGATCAACAACGTGGAAGAGCAGCTGGGCCAGATCCGATCTGACCTGGAACGCCAGAACTATGAGTACAGGGTTCTCATGGACCAGAAGACCCATCTGGAGATGGAGATTGCCACATACAAACGCCTGCTGGATGGGCATGTAATTAAGTATGCCAAATATAATCCACCATAATAATAAAGCATTGCTACTCTATAAAACGCATCCCAGCAGTGGAACACATATTACATTCCCATTACCCATGGCATGTTACATTCCCCATTCAAGTGAGTGCGACATGGAGTAGCCAGTGTCCCATGTAACAGAGGGCATTACAACCATGACTGTGGTATGGAACGGCAACACCTTTGCTATAATACATAAAACACATATATCTCTTTCTGTTTCCCTGCAGTATTCCAGAGCATGATTTCAAAGGAGGCAAAGATGGTAAGTGGGAGTCTGTGTGGGTCTTCCAAGCACTGCAGTGCCGCAATAACATTGCTGCAATAAAAAAGGGGGGGGGAGGGATGTTGTACACTTCTCCAATCTCCAGTATTTTGTGGGTTAATGGACGGTTGGAGAGCCAACGTAATAACCTGAACTGTGATGTAAGCATGGGGTAGAAAATGAAAGTGGAAAAGATACAGAGTTGTCATTCAGAATCAAGTGTAGGCCTTAACTTATGGTACAGTTTGCTATAGAATACTTTATTTTAATACTTTTTAAATTACTACACCGTTCCAAGAAAGTCTATGTGGAATGGACGGTTATACCGCTTTGCATCATGTTCAGGCACTTTTCAAATTACCCCAAATATCTGCTCTCTCTAGGGTCTCAGCACCAGAAATGTTAAAGAAATCCACTGACGATTCCGGTGGGACATCAAGGTCTTCAACAACTTGAAGAAGCATCAGATCAAATGAAGAGAGGAATTATTCACTAAATTCCCTTGAAATTGATGGCCTACTGTTGTCTGAAGCTGTGTATGGAGTGTCCAAGTGTGTCTCTTCTTGCTGATCCTCAGCATATCTTTGCTTTTCTAAAACTGAAATGGTACCTTGTATGTAATAAATCCAATGGTTGGTGAGAAACGCATTCACTTTAAGCTCAGGTAAAACATATTCATATTTCTCCATATATTAAGACAGGTATCTGAAGTGGAAGATTGTCTACCTTTATTAAGCCACTTCCCCTGTAGTATACTCTGTACCTGATTGCAAATTCTCTTGATCAGCAATCCACTCACATATAATATTTTGATTTGTACACGAAACAAATTTTTCTCATTATTTCCCTACGTTTTCCCCATTAAAGGTAGCCTTTGAAACGTTGTGTGGACAAAATAACCACTCAAATTCAGCCATGCTCCTTTGTGAATAATAATTGCTGAAAATGCCCGAGGACGTACATAGTGTGCACCGGAATTTAGTAGTGAGAATGTAACTCACTTAGTGCAACCTTTGTGATGTCTAGGTGATCACTGAGACTGAGGATGCTGTCATGTATCACTCTACACCTTGCTCGCGAGTCACGGGTAATGATGGATTTGGACTGTACTGTCAAGATGTTGTCTGCATTGTTTTTCTGCCGACTGTTCTGTTAATCCACTGGACCATTGTTGTTGTTTGTTTTTAAAATAAATTCTTCTGTCTCAGGCAAACTCCTGTTCCGTGTAATATCCTGTCCAGTCTGGTACCTGTCTATCCAATGTATGGTCTCTTAATAAACAAGCCAATAAGTACTACATTTACCCGGCTACTGAATACAACGGTGCAGGGTGACATCACACATTAACCACCACATTTATAACTCCAGGACAGTTCATCTCATATAATGACGTATTATCACTCACCGAGTTCATGAGGTCCACCGTCCTCTGGGACGGTGATATCTCAAATGTATAGACACAAACTAGTGTTCCCTATACAACACCATATATACTGTGTATGGTATAGCTTCTGCACAAACTAACTGTGCTTGGAAAGTTCTTCCCTTTGTTTCTTTTTTTTTTAGGATACCTATTAATATAGATCATGGATTACATATCTAATATTTACTAATTAATCAATGCCACCTGTCACATATTTAGTAAATGAGGATTCAGCCACATCAAATGTTTAAATGTATTCATTTTCATTAATTACAACATAAAGGGGGTTGATGATTAAAATCTCCAAGCTGCAGAAGTTGGGCAAAGTCTGTGCAAAAGAATTGCACCAGATTTATCAAGGGGAAAACTCCCATTGCTTGTAATAGGATTTTCTTTGATAAATATGCCTGTTTGCACTGGTTTTGTCCTACTTTTACAGCCAGGAGATTTTAGTAAATAGATCCCAAATTATGAATTCATGAGGTGCTATGTACTACATACAGTAAAAATCTAATTATCATAAAAGATGGCTGGAAACTAATGCTCTATGAAAAACGGTGTAGGATGGTTGGCAGCAGCTTTTTGGCCATGACCAAACTGGCCCTCCACCACCACCACAACTCAACGTCGGGCACCTCGCTGCTTGAAATTTGGGCGCACATGCTCCGACCCCAACACCGTGTTTAAATGTCCCATATTGCACGGATGTCAATATCCCGGACGGCCGCCGTTTCGAGTCCGCCACTCCTACGCGCCGACATTTAAAGGTGGTGCGTAGGAGTCACAACACATTTCAGGAAGTCACACACGTTTGAATAGTTGTGGCATTTCTACTCCTTAAACATTTTCACTCTCTACACCTGTAAGCTATACGAACCACATTTCAACATAAGTGCTCCTATCTGCCGCCAGGACTAAGAGCTCCGAAAATAATCATTTATGGCAGGAGATTAGCAACTAGGTCCGGCCGTGGGAATGGCAGAACTATAAAAAGTGGTTCTAGGACTGACAGCCAGAGCCATGCCTCCAGGACTGGAGGAGGTCCCCCCCAAACCCTGGGTACGTCTCCAATGAAGAAGCGGATGAGCTCCGTCCTGAGCACAGAAGGAATCTGCGGGTGACCGGGAGACCGGGACATCAGGCCACGTGAGAACTATGATCTGAAGGAAGATAACAAGGTGTTATGGGCCAATACCACGACGCAAAATAAGTGGGTCAAAACAACGTTCAATTATATGCAGTACTGCGGCACAACCTACAAATTCAGCGAATCATAAGACATTCCAATGTGGATGTGACCATTTAGCCAGTAGTGCAACTCACATAAAGACCTAGATAGCAAAGCACTGGATGTAGTAGTACCATCATGTCAGTAAGAGTGGCAAACAAAGTGGCAATGTACGGTTGAAGACAGTTGAGCTCATGTATGAAAAAACAATATCATATACAGTACACTTATTGCTTACTGACATGAGTAGCCTTAATTGTCAGTGTAGTGCTTATGGGAAACACAAAGTTTGTATACTGCGAGACTTTAAAGACATATACTGTATTTCAAACATATTAACTCAAGGGTACGCTATGGTTTTAAAGTCTGACTCACCTTAAAATGTCAATGTAAAATGTATACCATGTCAATCTTTGTACACCTGAAGGAAACATGGCCTTATATTCAGGAACAATACGTGTTAAGATAATACAATGGACACATGAGTAGTTAGATTATATTAAAGGTAACGCTATGCTCACATACTCACATCTATGTAGCAATAGTCTTATTTTAAAAGTTACCTGTACACTGGACCATCAACATCCATGAAGGTAAGACAGGCCATGGGCGAGGTTGAATCGGCTGTGCTACACTCTAAGGCAACACTGCCTTCAGAAATGGGCACGCAATCCGGGGCACATGCCCGCACAGGTAGTGAGTCAGCCTGGCACTGGCAGCAGAGTTGTCAGTGCGACGGAGCCATAGCCTCCACATGCGCCTTGGTCTCCAGGACACTCGGAGGTGTCACCGCGAGCTGACTGCCTTGGGGTGTAGTCTAATGCCCTTGACCAGTCATACAAATCAGCTGGTCTGCATTATTGGCAGACCGTTGAGATCAGGTGCCCTGCCAGCAGAGCGTCAACCACTATTTCTGCTGCCAGCAATTCTTCTGGCCATTCGGCCACCACCTCTTCCACATTGGCCTCACATTGTCAAACTAGACGGGCCAGGCAGTGTGGAGGGCGACGTTACCATTTAAGACGACAGAAAAAGCGCTGTGTTTACTGAAACGTTTTAACGTTTTTCCGATAAACATTATAACGTTTTAAAAAAAATGCAGCGGTTATATTGTTGGGGGCACATTTCTTAACGGGTTTAATCATATTTACACGTGTACAAAATGCGTACATGAAACATTATAGGCCATTAGTGTAGCATGCAGTCAAAACATGACACTTTTTTTCTCTTTACCCAAGTAACACACATTTGAAGAATGAAAACACATAGTTCATTGCCCATACAGTTTACTGGCCAGAAAATAACCGTCCATTTACAAAACGTCATGTCTACTTTCATACGTGTCATACTTACCGTGGAGATGCATGAATCAGGAGGCTCAAAGAGTTCCAGAAGGCAAGTCACAAATATCACGTCAACATCACAACATAAATGTACAATATTCATTCTGCAGTACAACAAAAAATAAACATATACCAGCACGCCTAGATAATATAATATGGGCTAACTCACTACATATACGTTACCAATTTAATTGTTTTACAACCACACCTTAATGGACTATTGAGTGCACGCAATTATGGGGACTTACTGATTATCTGCTTCCATTTCTTTTGTGGGAATAGATTTATCAGTTATTCTTTTACTGTACATTCATTCTACAACAGGCAAAATACAACTCACTGCATTCCTCCCTTTCTTCTCTCCCTCTTCTTTTGTTCTCTGTCCATACCTCTATACTTCTACCTTCTCTCTCTCTACCTCCCCCTCACTTTCTCTTCCTTCTCTCTTCATCCCTCTCTCTACACCCTTTCCCTCCTGTTTCTCCCATATCTGTCTCCCCCTCTCTCTCCAACTCTCTCTCTCTCTATTCCTTCTCCCCTCCTCTCTCCCTACACCCCCTTCCCCCTCTCTCTCTTTCCCTCTTCATTCTCACTCTCTGTAAGCTTTCCTCTGACTGTTTTTCTAAGCATTTAATTTATCACTGCTACAGTACATATGTCTGTATGATGTAAACAGTAGATACAAATACAAAGTGAACCCCCACCCCCTAAGAAACAGATAAAGTAGAGCTACACTCAAAATAGTCTTCCAGAAACAATTCTCATGTATTTGAGGAACAGTGGAGAGTGAGTGACTTTGCCCTACATAGCAGCTCGAGGAGTGCCTGAGTTGTTCTTTCAATGAGCTGCTCTCACATAATAATTACCCTTTTAACTGTTCAAAATACAGTAAAATATCTGCCAACATGAACTTACCTTGTCCTACTTTTGATTGACCAGGGGCCACAGCTGAAGCTTCACGGCATTAGCCCCCTTTATCGACCTCACCAAACATGTCCCTAATGCTCAACATTGGCTCTGGAAGTATGGAGGAAGATGAGCAGAGGGAGGAGGCTTTTCAGCTTGCTGAACACCCAATCGTGGATGCAGCACAGCCAGCCGATGTCCCCTGTACAACCCATTCAAGTGGTCCGTGATGCGACAGATGAGGCAGACGAGCATTTTTTTGGAGCATCAAACTATGTGTCAACGGCAACGTATGCATATTAACAGAGGTGTGGCAGAAGATACAAAAGACATAAAGAAACAACTGTCAGACAACAATGCTATGCTGCAAACACGTCGAGCATGCCAGGTGAGACAACAGAAACAGAGGGCACTGCTGCACTTGTGAGCAAGGACAAGCTGGGAGGAGTGGATCAAGTCCAATCAGGGAAGCGGCAAACACCAATGAATCCCGGATATTAACTGGGCCTGTCCAAAACAGCGCCAGTATTTTATGCCAAGTGCCAAAGACACTCGATGCTGTCCCACAGGCGCCTGTTGTCCCACTGACGGCTGTTGTCCCACCAACAACAGCTGTTCCACTGACAATTGCTGTACCACTAACAAGTGCGGTTCCCCCGGCTATAGCAGCGAAACCAACTGATGCTACATTTTGAGCTGGTATAATTTTGTACCACATACATTCTTATTAGGTTCGTGAACATAAATAGATACATGGACAACAAAAGAAACCCTGCTACTGACCTATACAAGTGGAAAATAACCCAAATCAGTATATTGAGTAAACCTAATGCGTGATAGGATTCTGACGGGGCTAGGGATAAGAATACTTGTGAACAAAAGAAAAGGGAGGAGAAATAATCCCACATGCAGCACTCAGGTATATACAAATGATAACACATTTATTGAAGAACATGTCACAGAAAACAAACGTTAGAACAACCTCAATTACCTCTACGATGTGGAACAAAGCCACACGTAAACCCAGATATAAGACGTAAAAATAGCTATAACCAGTGATAAATGCACTATATAATTAAACATAGTACCCACAGAATGGTGAGGCAGAAATTAGCCTCCCATCAGTTAAACTGGCCGGTCAAAAGATCAACACTGTTATGTTAGTTGAGAGCTAATAGTAAACTCTAACATAAATTGATAATTATACCAAGGGTCCTGCACAAAACCAGATGTCGTGACCCCGTCAGCAATATACATGAGTTAGGAGTATTACCTCTCGTGCATGACAGGGACAAAGTACTGCACAGAAGTGAAGCGTGTAGAATAATAACGCCAGCCTCTAGAATGATAGTGGCAACAACTATAAATTAAGATACGCAAATATAGCACAAATATAGCACAATGAGGTTGCCAGATGGCAGTCTGTGTGACATGAGCCAGATAGTAACATGTAAGACAACTGTTAGTGCATGTGGTTAGGGCAGTAACAACTGGGAAAAGCGCATAAGTGGTCAGGCAGCAGATATATAGGGATAGTAAGGCAATACTTAGCCCAGTAAAAGAGCCCTCTGTGCGCAATATTCGTGTGAACCAGAGTTCTCTCCGCTTCCCATATGAACGCTGTAACCGCCACTGAACGGTGGCGAAACGTACGTCGGGGCTTGTCCTTGCTGTTTGTTTGTACTCTCAACTGATTACCTCTCTTCATGCTTGTTCCTGCATCTCTCGGAAGAGTTCTGCGTTTCAGTGGCAGTTACAGCGTTCATATGGGAAGCGGAGAGAACTCTGGTTCACACGAACATTGCGCACAGAAGGCAACACCACATAGCACAACCAACTTACAGCTAAACACTACAAGAAATGGCTTCATTTTCAGGCTCCTCATCCTCACCCGCAGATCAAGGGTTACAGTTTCTGGTTCGAATTATTAATCCGTTGAGCAGCAACAACACTAAGGTCCGGTTACAGTCCGGATCCCATGGCTTCCCCTGTCAGAGAGAAATTCTTCATTGGGGTTCCAATTTGACAGAACAGACTTTGTCGGGGAGCCGAGGTGTTTTGCTTTTCTTTCCGCATCCCTGGAGACAGAAGGTCTGCCCACATCTGTAAAGTAATGCATCTATTGTTTTACTTATTTCTATAACGACAAATACCAAGGTACAGCAAACGGAGAGTGTAGAAGCGATATAAATAGAAAAGGAGTGACTGAAAATACAAGACATTTTCTGGTTTCCTGGGGAATTGTTTGTTCTGTCCCTATTTATAAACAAGACCAAATGATATTACCATTTTAAAATGTTATATTGTTCCCTATATTCCTTCGTCTTTATTAAGCTGCAACTAGCTTGTATCCACGTGCAAACAAGTTGAGATTAAGTAATGTATAGGAATAAATCATGATGATCAATTTCACTTTGTGTAATCTAATTTTGGTAACTGAGGCACAGGGAGATAAAGTGACTTGTGCAGTGACACAAGAAGTTAGCACTCTCCAAAGCAGCCAGGGAAGGCACTGATCAAATCTCTGTTACCGGGGTGTTACCACTAGCCATGCTTTAATGGTTCTTTGATGCTGACATAAACCACTGGTTGGTAATAGTGTCAGAGTTTGGAGAATGCTCCCTTCTGACGTGTAGCATTGCAATAAATCTATAACAACATTCTCCACCTTCCTATAATATTTTATTTTACATATACAATGAATAGGTTGCAATTGTTAAGGCTTCATTTATAAAAGACCAACAGCAAATTGAAAATGCATTAGAAGCCTATTAAATCCCCATAAACAAAGTTCAGCTTCCTTAAACGCCCCCTGAACTTTATATAAAAGGAGACCCATGGAAAGGAAACATTTGTACTTCACTTGTAGAATAAGCTCCGGTGACACTTGTGTATCCATCTGGATCCAGCTTTACCATCACCATGAGATACAGCGACAAACACAGCTATTTTTCAGCTGGGTCCCTCAAGGGAAGCTGTCATTTTCCCAAGATCTCCAGCCATGTCTCTTAGCACCTGTCCTCCAACATACCCCCCGCTCCTCAGCACCTGTCCTCCAAATCCCCCCGCTCCTTCAGCACCTGTCCTCCAAATCCCCCTGCTCCTTCAGCACCTGTCCTCCCAAATACCCCCGCTCCTTCAGCACCTGTCTCCAAACCCCCTGCTCCTTCAGCACCTGTCCTCCCAAATCCCCCTGCTCCTTCAGCACCTGTCCTCCCAAATCCCCTGCTCCGTCAGCACCTGTGCCACCCAAATCCCCCGCTCCTTCCGCAGCCCCTGCCTTCCGCACCTGTCCTCCCAAATCCCCCCGCTCATTCCGCACCTGTCCTCCCAAATCCCCCGTCCTTCAGCACCTGTCCTCCCAAAATCCCCCTGCTCCTTCCGCACACTGTCTCCCAAATCCCCATGCGCTCCTTCGCACCTGTTCTCCCAAATCCCCCTGCTCCTTCAGCACTGTCTCCCCAAATCCCCCCGCTCCTTCCGCACTTGTCCGCCCAAAACCCCCTGACTCCTTCAGCACCGTTCCTCCCAAATCCCCATGCTCATTTCCGCACCTGTCCTCCCAAATCCCCCTGCTCCTCAGCACCTTGTCCTCCAAATCCCCCGCTCCTTCAGCACCTGTCCTCCCCAAATCCACCCTGCTCCTTCAGCACCTGTCCTCCAAATCCCCTGCTCCTTCAGCACCCTGTACCTCCCAAATCCCCCTGCTCCTTCAGCACTGTCTCCCAATCCCCCTGCTCCTTCAGCACCTTCCTCCCCAAATCCCCCCGCTCCTTCAGCACCTGTCCTCCCAAATCCCCCCGCTCCTTCAGCACCTGTCCTCCCAAATCCCCCTGCTCCTTCAGCACCTGTCCTCCCAAATCCCCTGCTCCTTCAGCACCTGTCCTCCCAAATCCCCCGCTCCTTCCGCACCTGTCCTCCCAAATCCCCCTGCTCATTCAGCACCTGTCCTCCCAAATCCCCCGCTCCTTCAGCACCTGTCCTCCCAAATCCCCCTGCTCCTTCAGCACCTGTCCTCCCAAATCCCCCTGCTCCTTCAGCACCTGTCCTTCCAAATCCCCCCGCTCCTTCAGCACCTGTCTCCTAACCCCCCTGCTCCTCAGCACCTGTCCTACCCAATCCCCCTGCTCCATCTACCTTTGACTCAATTTCTCCAGTACAATGGAAGAAGTGTCTCTGCTGCTCTCCCACCTGAAACATGCACCACGTCAGCCTCCACCCCTTCCCTGCCATCTCCTTTAGCCTCCCATTTATCCTCGGCCCCTATCTCACTAATATTGTAAATCATCTCTTTGCTCGGCACTTTTCATCACCTTTTAAAACATGCTGTTGTCCGACCTATTTTGAGAATAATACCTTGACTCTACCTCCTGTTCTGTGACCTATCTCTCTCTCTCTTACCTTTTGCCACTAAACATCGGAATGGATTATTTTTTTTTTACACATACTGTAGTTCAGTTCAGTGTATTAACTGTACAAAACACAGTTTGCATGAGAGAAATAGAAAGAGTTTTAAAGAAAGATGTATTTTCTTAATCAACATAATTCTAAATAGCCCATTGCTGAGCATTAAGAGTCATATGTTCAAAACACAATGTTAACAATTAAGGCAAGCACCTTATTGAATGGACAGCAAGGTGCCTTACGACAGCACCGTTATTCATCTGGTCAAAAGTGTATAAACTGTACACAACAGCAGTTTGCATGAGACAAAAGAAAGAGTTTATTAAAGAAAATTGTGAAAGAGTTCCAGTGCATAACCAGAATAATAATAGAAATATAGGGAAGGCAAATCTTGACAGTATAGTCCAAAACCATCAAGTATTTGTGATTCACATACCCATTAGAATATGCATGAGAACAAAGCCTCAGTGATCACTTATACAATCACAATGGTTGCATTTAGGAGTTACATTGTCACGCTGAATACAGGTGCACACTACTGTATGTTTACTGACTCTATGAACAATTATCTTTCATAAACGGCATGGCGGCATGGAGTGGATTATATACTGTAGTCCACAGAGAGACCTCTCTCTTATAGAAATTATATATGTCAATTTATCACCAGGAGAAACTTGCAATTAAATTTAGTACATGACTAAATATAGGTACAAAGGTTGTCCACAGGGATTAACAACTTCAGAGATCTGTATCTTAATCACAAATTTCCTCATCCTGCTTATCATCGTACCAGTCCAGAATCTGCAAGGATCTGTATGTTCACCTGATCCCAAGTGAATGTGTTTCCCCCAAACCATTGCATTATCACTTACAATCTGCCCACTTATGAAAAAGCAAAGAAGCTGAGCAAAAAACAGAAAGAAATAGGACGATGGACATTCAAACGCAGCTTCAGACAAAGGCAAGACCATCGATTTTAGGGTAGTTTAGTGAATAAATCCTTTCTTCATTTGTTCTGAGTTTCTAGTTTTGAGTTACACCTTGATGTGTCCCCAGAAGAATCAGGAGGTGTTTAACATTTGGTGTGGTGTCCGTGTTCAGAGGTGTGATGAGACACGCTGTGGTGACACCCTAAAAGAGAAGACATTGGGAGTTATTACAGTTGAAACAGACAGCCAAAATTAGTAATTAAACTTACAATGTGCTTGTGATGTTTTGTTGCCTCCTTTTGTAGCATTATTACATATAAAAGAGCCTGGAACTTCTGTTGTGCGTGAGTCATCTAAGCGCTATCCATGCTATCGCGCCCGACTCATCAATGCCTCATTAAAGTCAATGGCAGATATCACTGATGAAGCACGATAGCATAGATCACGATTGATGACTCTCCTGGATTGTCTAAGATACTTGCTGAGTAAAAATGGAGATAAAATAAGGTTGGTGAGACAATTTGGGAAAAAGTCCTTGAACAAGAGACTATAGCAATGCTGGAATGCAGAGGGTATGAGAGCTGAGAGGATGAGGTTAGCTTCCTGTAACAGTAGGATGGTGAGCTTTAGGGCATGGTATATTGCAATGATCTTCGAACCCTTACGTTCTATTTCTACTCACCATGTTTGCCCCTGGATGTGGTGTCCTGTAGCCGCAGAGTAAGTAAGAAAGTTTATTTAAAGATATAGTTATTAACGGTAGATTTTGTCCAGTCACTTTGCTCAGTTTCCCTCCCTTTGTCTAACTCTGTAGTTGTACTGTATCCCACAACATCAATTTGGTTATTATTCATTAGTCACTGTCATTTAAACCACTTGGAAACAGTTTCAAGCACATTTCTTCATTTTCTCCCATTTTCACTTCCTTTTTATCGTTATACATTAGTCGTAACAAATGATGTCTGAAAACAGGGAATATCTTGAATGAATAGAGTGCACTGTATTGTAATGAAAGTGAGTTTATTCATACAAGAATATAAAAGGGGGTAACCCATATCAATATAGATCAACCCCACCACTGAAGAAAGGCCCTAAATGGGATGTTGTTTACATACTGGATGTCATGTCCTTCCAGCAGACGTTGTAAGTAGCGATCTCCATCTCCAGATGGGTCTTCTGGCCATGAGGACCCGGGGTACTATGGTTCTGGCGCTCCAGGTCAGATCGGATCTGTGCCAGCTGTCCTTCCACATTGTCAATCAGACTTGTAGTTGGGTGAGCGGGAACTGTAAGTGGCCTGTGTCTCTGCCAAGGTGCATTCCAGGGCTGATTTTCTATCATTACATGGGAACATAGCGGGCGTGAGAGGTGATTGCAGATTGACAAACATACTACCTGTATGTCCCACAATAATATGTGTAGGGCACAAATAGTATCTGTATAATATACCACACGCTATGGGGGCTACATACTAAACTTTTCAAACAGACTTTTTGGCCCTAAATTGGTTTATATCGAACTCAATTTAAATTGCTCTTGTGTGCGCCTTTGAATATAGCTCAAATGTATGCATCTGTACAAGCTTCGTCAAAAATATATTTGTTTCCCATTTGTTTTGGCGCACAGAAATCGATATACAGCTGTAGATGTTCGCACTGAAAAATGGTGATGCACACAATGTTTTACAGTTAAATCTTAATAGATAGGCCCTTATATCTTGATTCATTACTGAAACAGACTTAGCTCCTGTAACCAATCATTCATATGGAGTTTTGAATATGCGTAATAAGGAATAAGTGCATATTAAGACATAAAGCGCTAAAACATACCATGCCTAGCTCGCTCTGCAGCTCAATCTCCAGGCTCTGCACACAGCGCCTCAACTCAATGATCTCGGTTTGGAATGACGCAGTGTTCAGAACCGGACGCCACCTGACGATTTCAGGTCCTCACTCTATGAGGACAGAAACACAGAAACAGAGATAAAGACCCACAGAGGCGGCTCCTGGGACAATGCCTGAATGCATGACTTCCGTGTTTACATTATAGCCATACATATATACTATGCTAGAGAAAATGTTACACTATTTTATTCCCACTTCTTAGGTGTAGGGGTTTTCTGATGAGATTAGAGTACATCAGCATCAGTATATATAATATGTTTCCCTAAATAACAATGACAGTGGATACCCACTTGTAGTTATTACAATGGATTGCTGTAACAATCAGGGGAAAGGACGTATTACAGAAAATATACAGTAGTAGAATAGTGAAATTAAAGGATCATTTGCTTATGATATGTTGTGGGTGCAGCACTTGCAGGTATATGGTTTTGTTTGACATCTCTCTAATCTGAGCAAAGATTTGAAGTGGCTGATTAAACTATATGAAACAAGGACAATCAAAGAAGCCCAGATACCCTTGCAAGGAAATGTTCTCAGCCTCTCTCCTGTTCCTCTCCATCAGGTTTTCATATTGCTCTCGGACTCAGACAAGGCCCCATCATATCCACAGATGGAGCAGCGTTCACTTCCACATTGACTCTGGCGCCCAGCGAGCCGCGCAGACATGTCACCTCTACAGTGGCAGAAGATCATGTTAAAGGTGGGAGTACAGTACAGTATGTTCTTGTATCAGATAACCGACCTCCAAGGTGACGTTATGAGCTCCCGCCATTAATACCAAGAAGTCTTGAGACCTCAAGGAGATCTTTTTTTATCATTCAGTTTACTATCTCTACTAATGTTTATACAGTAATTATATGATTAAAGGAAATATAATCGTAGGAGCCTTCTATTCAGCCCAATGATCCTCATTTCTTCCTGTACGTTACCTCTTCATGGTTCCTTTCATTTGCGTGCAGCTCTTCCTGGAGGTTTTGAACTGCATCTCCAAGTCACATCTCTCCATGTTCAGCCCCTCCAGTTATCTGCGTAGACCGCTCAGGTCTGCTTCAACATTGTTCCTCAAGCCTGAGCTCCATCTCATACCTTCGGGAGAGAATTATAGATATTTACTGCACAAGCCAAGAAAGACAAAGAATTAAGAGAAACCTGCGTACATTTACATCATAGATATCTCTCTGTCCTCACTATTCAGTCTAGTGAGAAGTGCAGTAATACACAATTAAATGCATCACTTTACTGAAGTGAATAACGTTAGTACATTATAACAGTGCATTAATCACCATTCACTGTAATAATTATATAATGTATTTAATCAATCTTGGGTGCTTTATGGGTTTATGTGCTACAGTTTGAATTAAAAAAAAATACAATAAGTTGGGTTTGTGATAGGTCAAGACTCTTCCTGGGTCTGTGCAGATCTAGAAAGAGGAACTTAATTGGTGGCAATCATATAAGTGGAGAATATGTTAGTTAGAAGGCAATAACGTAACCAGATACCAGTATGTCAGACTCAACGAAACTAAAATATTTGAATGATCACTATCTGTCACCTCTTAGTTGGAGGACTTATTAAAAATGAGAATATCATGTGACATCATCATTTCTCATAGTTAGAGGTACATATGCGGCTTGTGACAATAAGACAAATCCAATCATAACACACACACATTAGTAAAAGGTGCAAAAACGATAATTGTTTCTCCTGTGATAGTAGACACTAGGCTGTCAAATTTTAGGTGCAAGTGTGCGTGTGGAGAGCACAGATGCAGCCGTGAAGATGGGTCTGTCTAAGTGATGTATGTTGGGATAAACTGAACACTAAAAAGTGACTGAGTAAGTGTAGTGAACTTATATCGATGGCCGACGAAAGATGCGCTGATGACTCAGTGTGAGGAGCGTGATCTCCAAAGTCTGGTAACAATAAAGAGGAATCTGAGAGAGGGCTAATGAATTGAATGGCCGTTAGTAGATTGGTAGTTGGTAGTGCATTAATCACCTCACATAAGGAGCTTTCTTTTTACTTACACTCTCTCTCTCGCTCTCTTACCATCCTTCCCTCTCTCACTCTCTCTGTACTCTGTATTCAGAAGACTTTACTTGTTCTGAAGTCATCAGCAGCCAGGTTGGCATTGTTTATCTGCAGAACAATCCTGGCATTTTCCACAGTGACCGCAGAGATCTGTAATACACATTGTGGTGAAACAGCCTGTCCCATTTATATACATTTATAGTTTATATATATATATTGCATAATATAGTTTACATTTCCTTTTATTTCGTTCATATGACGCCTTATGAAATCTCCAGCTTTTTTTTTTATATGACAAAGTAATATGTTTGGCCCTTATTGGCTTCCCAAGTCTCAACCTTTTAAAGTTAATTAGACATAAAGCAAGTAAAACCGGATCACAACCTGATGTAGATTTATTAAAGAACATTAATCCTATTGTAAATAATGTTATTTATTGCTATGATAAAACATGGTACCATTTTATGTATTGGCTTTCTCTCATTTTGCAGCTGGAAAACATTGATAAATAGACCCTGTTTACATGCTATGTGCTCCATGACATCATGTTGTGCTGTGTTTCGATTGAGGCGCGAAAGTATATATATATATAAACAGTATATCAAACACAAAATGAGCGCTTGCTAAGAAAATACCCAATAAATAAATAAGTGAACAATGTAACCTAAAATAGGAGAGTTGCAATTGAAAATCCATGTGCACACTCAAATGTGCAACGACATGTGAATAGTGATTAGAAAGGGGAATGTGACACATTTATAATATGCATAGAATGCAAAAAATTACAAAAATGATATAATAAAGGCCCTATCATAAAGTCAATGAAATAGAGTGTTTAAATAAAGGTATATAAATGAAGGGACAGATCCGCAGTCTTTGGAAGGATGAACCACATCCACGATAAACTGTTTCGGAGAGAGTAAAAAGAGGTGCGTGCCACATATCATAAATCTGTGTTGACATTTAACTATGTGTGATGAAACGCGTTGGGGCCCGGATGCCGGCGTGTGGCGTTAACACGCCTCTACAAGTAGCTGTGTATTGAGACACGAGTGCTACTCTAAGTGATACAATTACCAAGTTTGGACACTTTACATCCTTCAGTGCCTTTCTTCCCTGGACAGCGATGGTACAGTGGGGACTGGATATTTGAGCCGTGGACCCGGATTGTTGAAAGGGACGCCAGCCTCCCATTTTGGAATGCAGAAAGTTTGCCACAGATGAGTAATATTTTCATGAGAAATGCAATCTCTCAAACGCGCTGATCTTGCTACACTTGTAAGTATGCTAATCTTGAAACCTTTTAACTGTATATATATTAAATGTCAACACAGGTTTATGCTATGTGGCATGCACCTCTTTTTATCTCTCCTAAAATAAATATATATAGGTTTTTCATTTCCCCTTTGTTTTGTATAAATCATTGAGTGTTCCTTTGTGTTGTCTGCTTTTACTTTACCTGACACTGGAGTTCTTCACATGGTCCTGAAGAGTGGCCGAAGTCAGGGGATGAGCTGGGGGCATGTTTGCATACCACTCGCAGACTTTCTCTCAGCTGGGATTTGCTGCTCCAGTGAGTGCACCTTCTCCAGATAGGATGAAAGGCGGTCATTCAGAAGCTGCATTGTTTCCTTCTCATTGATGGTGAGCAGGCCAATCCTTCTTCAACCACTGTGGCCACCAGAGCTTTAAAGTGGCTTCCATGACTATAACCTCCATGTGCACTTCCAACACCACATCCATGACTGAAAGAAGAGTGTTTAGAGAAAGAGACCTCCTTTAACTCCTGATCCCCCATGGACACTGGGAGCTCTGTAGTGGCTCCATGATGGGCAATATGGGATCCTCCATGATGGACTTGGTTGGAGCTACAATGGGGAGAATTATGGGAGCCACCATGATGTACATTTGTGAGAGCTTCATGTAGTTAGAATATGTGAGCTCCATGGTGAACTGAAGAGACGTGGCTGGAAATTTTGGGAGAATGACAGCTTCCCTATAGGAGCCTCCATGATGGACTTTGGGGGAGCTACAATGGGAAGGAATATGGGAGCCTCCATGGTGGACTGAAGAGGACGGTGGAGATCTTTGGAGAATAACAGCTTCCCTTATAGGACCCTCATGATGGACTTTGGGGGAGCTACAATGGGGAGAATTATGGAAGCCACCATGATGTACATTGTGAGAGCTTCCATGGATAATATGTGAGCCTCCATGGTGAATGGAAGAGACATGGCTGGAAATCTTGGGAGAATGACAGCTTCCCTTATAGGAGCCTCCATGATGGTTGGGGGAGTACAATGGGAAGACATATGGAAGCCTCCATGGTTGGACTGAAGAGACAGGGCTGGAGATCTTTGGAGAATAACAGCTTCCTATAGGACCCTCCATGATGGACTTTGGGGGAGCTACAATGGGGAGAATTAGGGAGCCACCATGATGTACATTGTGAGGCTTCCATGGTTAGAATTATGTGAGCCTCCATGGTGAATGGAAGAGACATGGCTGGCATCTTGGGAGATGACAGCTCCCCTTATAGGAGCCTCCATGATGGACTTGGGGGAGCTACAATGGGAAGACATATGGGAGCCCTCAGGTGGACCACCTCAAGGGAAGCTGTCATTTTCCCAAGATCTCCAGCCATGTCTCTTTGGTCCACCATGGAGGCTCCCATATGTCTTCCCATTGTAGCTCCCCCAAAGCACCTGTCCTCCAATACCCCCCGCTCCTCAGCACCTGTCCTCCAAATCCCCCCGCTCCTTCAGCACCTGTCCTCCAAATCCCCCTGCTCCTTCAGCACCTGTCCTCCCAAATACCCCCGCTCCTTCAGCACCTGTCTCCAAACCCCCTGCTCCTTCAGCACCTGTCCTCCCAAATCCCCCTGCTCCTTCAGCACCTGTCCTCCCAAATCCCCTGCTCCTCAGCACCTGTGCCACCCAAATCCCCCGCTCCTTCCGCAGCCCCTGCCTTCCGCACCTGTCCTCCCAAATCCCCCCGCTCATTCCGCACCTGTCCTCCCAAATCCCCCGTCCTTCAGCACCTGTCCTCCCAAAATCCCCCTGCTCCTTCCGCACACTGTCTCCCAAATCCCCATGCGCTCCTTCGCACCTGTTCTCCCAAATCCCCCTGCTCCTTCAGCACTGTTCCCCAAATCCCCCCGCTCCTTCCGCACTTGTCCGCCCAAAACCCCCTGACTCCTTCAGCACCGTTCCTCCCAAATCCCCATGCTCATTTCCGCACCTGTCCTCCCAAATCCCCCTGCTCCTCAGCACCTTGTCCTCCAAATCCCCCGCTCCTTCAGCACCTGTCCTCCCCAAATCCACCCTGCTCCTTCAGCACCTGTCCTCCAAATCCCCCTGCTCCTTCAGCACCCTGTACTCTCCACAAATCCCCTGCTCCTTCAGCACTGTCTCCCCAAATCCCCCTGCTCCTTCAGCACCTGTCCTCCCAAAATCCCCCCGCTCCTTCAGCACCTGTCCTCCCAAATACCCCCCGCTCCTTCAGCACCATGTCCTCCCAAAATCCCCCTGCTCCTTCAGCACCTGTCCTCCCAAATCCCCTGCTCCTTCAGCACCTGTCCACCCAAATCCCCGGCTCCTTCCGCACCGGTCCTCCCAAATCCCCCTGCTCATTCAGCACCTGTCCTCCCAAATCCCCCGCTCCTTCAGCACCTGTCCTCCCAAATCCCCCTGCTCCTTCAGCACCTGTCCTCCCAAATCCCCCTGCTCCTTCAGACACCTGTCCTTCCAAATCCCCCCGCTCCTTCAGCACCTGTCTCCTAACCCCCCTGCTCCTCAGCACCTGTCCTACCCAATCCCCCTGCTCCATCTACCTTTGACTCAATTTCTCCAGTTACAATGGAAGAAGTGTCTCTGCTGCTCTCCCCCTGAAACATGCACCACGTTCAGCCTCCACCCCTTCCCTGCCATCTCCTTTAGCCTCCCATTATCCTCGGCCCCTATCTCACTAATATTGTAAATCATCTCTTTGCTCTGGCACTTTCCATCACCTTTTAAAACATGCTGTTGTCCGACCTATTTTGAGAATAATACCTTGACTCTCCTCCTGTTCTGTGACCTATCTCTCTCTCTCTTACCTTGTTGCCACTAAACATCGGAATGGATTATTTTTTTTTTACACATACATGTAGTTCAGTTCAGTGTATTAATGTACAAAACAACAGTTTGCATGAGAGAAATAGAAAGAGTTATAAAGAAATGATGTATTTTCTTAATCAACATAATTCTAAATAGCCCATTGCTGAGCATTAAGAGTCATATGTTCAAAAACAATGTTAACAATTAAGGCAAGCACTTATTATTGAATGACAGCAAGGTGCCTTACGACAGCCACCGTTATTCATCTGGTCAAAAGTGTATAAACTGTACACAACAGCAGTTTGCATGAGACAAAAGAAAGAGTTTATTAAAGAAAATTGTGAAAGAGTTCCAGTGCATAACCAGAATAATATAGAAATATAGGGAAGGCAAATCTTGACAGTATAGTCCAAAACCATCAGTATTTGTGATTCACATACCCATAGAGATATGCATGAGAACAAAGCCTCAGTGATCACTTATACAATCACAATGGTTGCATTTAGGAGGTTACATTGTCACGCTGAATACAGGTGCACACTACGTATGTTCTACTGACTCTATGAACAATTATCTTTCATAAACGGCATGCGGCATTGGAGTGATTATATACTGTAGTCCACAGAGAGACCCTCTCTTATAGAATATTATATATGTCAATTTATCACCAGGAGAAACTTGCAATTAAATTTAGTACATGACTAAATATAGGTACAAAGGTTGTCCACAGGGATTAACAACTTCAGAATCTGTATCTTAATCACAAATTTCCTCATCCTGCTTATCATCGTACCTATCCAGAATCTGCAGAGGATCTGTATGTTCACCTGATCCCAAAGTGAATGTGTTTCCCCCAAACCATGCATTATCACTTACAATCTGCCCACTTATGAAAAAGCAAAGATAGCTGAGAAAAAACAAGAAAATAGGACATGGACATTCAAACGCAGCTTCAGACAAAGGCAGACCTCGATTTCTAGGGAGTTTAGTGAATAATCCTTTCTCATTTGTTCTGAAGTTCTCAGTTTTGATGTTACACCTTGATGTGTCCCCAGAAGAATCAGGAGGTTGTTTAACATTTGGTTGTGGTGTCCGTGTTCAGAGGGTGTGATGAGACACGCTGTGGTGACACCCTAAAAAGGAAAGACATTGGGAGTTATTACAGTTGAATACAGACAGCCAAAATTAGGTAATTTAATACTACAATGTGCTTTGTGATGTTTTGTGCCTCCTTTTGTAGCATTATTACATATAAAAGAGCCTGGAACTTCGTTGTGCGGAGTCATCTAAGCGCTATCCATGCTATCGCGCCCGACTCATCAATGCCTCATTAAAGTCAATGGCAGATATCACTGATAAGCACGATAGCATAGATCACGATTTGATGACTCCTGGCTATTGTCTAAGTACTTGCTGAGTAAAAATGGAGATAAAATAAGGTTGGTGACAATTTTGGAAAAAGTCCTTGAACAAGAGACTATAGCAATGCCTGGAATTGCAAGAGGGTATGAGAGCTGAGAGGATGAGGTTTAGCTTCCTGTAACAGTAGGATGGTGAGCTTTAGTGCACTGGTTATATTGCAATGACTTCGAGAACCCTTACGTTCTATTTCTACTCACCATGTTTGCCCCCTGAGATGTGGTGTACTGTAGCCCGCAGAGTAAGTAAGAAAGTTTTATTTTAAGATATAGTATTAACGGTAGATTTTGTCCAGTCACTTTGCTCAGTTTCCCTCCCCTTTGTCTAACTCTGTAGTTGTACTGTATCCACAACATCAATTTGGTTATTACATTCATTAGTCACTGTCATTAAAACCACTTGGAAACAGTTTTCAAGCACATTTTTCATTTTCTCCCATTTTCACTTCCTTTTTATCGTATATACATTAGTCGTTAACAAATGATGTCTGAAAACAGGGAATATTCTTGAATGAATAGAGTGCACTGTATGTAATGAAAGTGAGTTTATTCATACAAGAATATAAAAGGGGGTAACACCATATCAATATAGATACCCCACCACTGAAGAAAGGCCCTAAATGGGATGTTGTTACATACTGGATGTCATGTCCTTCCAGCAGACGTTTGTAAGTAGCGATCTCCATCTCCAGATGGGTCTTCTGGTCCATGAGGACCCGGGTACTATGGTTTGGCGCTCCAGGTCAGATCGGATCTGTGCCAGCTGTCCTTCCACATTGTCAATCAGACCTTGTAGTTGGGTGAGCGGGAACTGTAAGTGGCCTGTGTCTCTGCCAAGGTGCATTCCAGGGCTGATTTTCTATCATACATGGGAACATAGCGGGCGTGAGAGGTGATGCAGATTGACAAACATACTACTGTATGTCCCACAATAATATGTGTAGGGCAAAATAGTATCGATTATATATACCACACGCTATGGGGGCTACATACTAAACTTTTCAAACAGACTTTTGGCCCTAAATTGGTTTATATCGAACTCCATTTAAATTGCTTGTGTGCGCCTTTGAAATATAGCTCCAAATGTATGCATCTGTACAAGCTTCGTTCAAAAAATATATTTGTTCTCCATTGTTTGTTGGGCACAGAAATCGATATACAGCTGTAGATGTTCGCACTGAAAAATGGTGATGCACACAATGTTTTACAGTTAAATCTTAATAGATAGGCCCTTATATCTTGATTCATACTGAAACAGACTTAGCTCCTGTAACCAATCATGTCATATGGAGTTGAATATGCGTAATAAGGAATAAGTGCATATTAAGACATAAAGCGCTAAAACATACCATGCCTAGCTCGCTCTGCAGCTCAATCTCCAGGCTCTGCACACAGCGCCTCAACTCAATGATCTCGGTTTGGAATGACTGCAGTGTTCAGAACCGGACGCCACCTGACGATTCAGGTCCTCACTCTATGAGGAAGAAACACAGAACAGAGATAAAGACCCACAGAGGCGGCCTCCTGGGACAATGCCCTGAATGCATGACTTCCTGTTTACATTATAGCCATACATATATACTATGCTAGAGAAAATGTTACACTATTTTATTCCCACTTCTTAGGTGTAGGGGTTTTCTGATGAGATTAGAGTACATCAGCATCAGTATATATAATATGTTTCCCTAAATAACAATGACAGTGGATACCCACTTGTAGTTATTACAATGGATTGCTGAACAATCAGGGGAAAGGACGTATTACAGAAAATATACAGTAGTAGAATAGTGAAATTAAAGGATCATTTGCTTATGATATGTTGTGGGTGCAGCACTTGCAGGTATATGGTTTTGTTTGACATCTCTCTAATCTGAGCAAAGATTTGAAGTGGCTGATTAAACTATATGAAACAAGGACAATCAAAGAAGCCCAGATACCCTTGCAAGGAAATGT
Organism: Ascaphus truei; assembly: GCA_036426205.1. Taxonomy (NCBI): domain Eukaryota; kingdom Metazoa; phylum Chordata; class Amphibia; order Anura; family Ascaphidae; genus Ascaphus; species Ascaphus truei. The sequence goes on from WSYH01000275.1 coordinate 49,412, forward strand.
TCTCAGCCCTCTCCTGTTCCTCTCCATCAGGTTTTCATATTGCTCTCGGACTCAGACAAGGCCCCATTCATATCCACAGATGGAGCAGCGTTCACTTCCACATTGACTCTGGCGCCCAGCGAGCCGCGCAGACATGTCACCTCTACAGTGGCAGAAGATCATGTTAAAGGTGGGAGTACAGTACAGTATGTTCTTGTATCAGATAACCGACCTCCAAGGTGACGTTATGAGCTCCCGCCATTAATACCAAGAAGTCTTGAGACCTCAAGGAGATCTTTTTTTATCATTCAGTTTACTATCTCTACTAATGTTTATACAGTAATTATATGATTAAAGGAAATATAATCGTAGGAGCCTTCTATTCAGCCCAATGATCCTCATTTCTTCCTGTACGTTACCTCTTCATGGTTCCTTTCATTTGCTGTGCAGCTCTTCCTGGAGGTTTTGAACTGCATCTCCAAGTCACATCTCTCCATGTTCAGCCCCTCCAGTTATCTGCGTAGATCCGCTCAGGTCTGCTTCAACATTGTTCCTCAAGCCTGAGCTCCATCTCATACCTTCGGGAGAGAATTATAGATATTTACTGCACAAGCCAAGAAAGACAAAGAATTAAGAGAAACCTGCGTACATTTACATCATAGATATCTCTCTGTCCTCACTATTCAGTCTAGTGAGAAGTGCAGTAATACACAATTAAATGCATCACTTTACTGAAGTGAATAACGTTAGTACATTATAACAGTGCATTAATCACCATTCACTGTAATAATTATATAATGTATTTAATCAATCTTGGGTGCTTTATGGGTTTATGTGCTACAGTTTGAATTAAAAAAAAATACAATAAGTTGGGTTTGTGATAGGTCAAGACTCTTCCTGGGTCTGTGCAGATCTAGAAAGAGGAACTTAATTGGTGGCAATCATATAAGTGGAGAATGATGTTAGTTAGAAGGCAATAACGTAACCAGATACCAGTATGTCAGACTCAACGAAACTAAAATATTTGAATGATCACTATCTGTCACCTCTTAGTTGGAGGACTTATTAAAAATGAGAATATCATGTGACATCATCATTTCTCATAGTTAGAGGTACATATGCGGCTTGTGACAATAAGACAAATCCAATCATAACACACACACATTAGTAAAAGGTGCCAAAAACGATAATTGTTTCTCCTGTGATAGTAGACACTAGGCTGTCAAATTTTAGGTGCAAGTGTGCGTGTGGAGAGCACAGATGCAGCCGTGAAGATGGGTCTGTCTAAGTGATGTATGTTGGGATAAACTGAACACTAAAAAGTGACTGAGTAAGTGTAGTGAACTTATATCGATGGCCGACGAAAGATGCGCTGATGACTCAGTGTGAGGAGCGTGATCTCCAAAGTCTGGTAACAATAAAGAGGAATCTGAGAGAGGGCTAATGAATTGAATGGCCGTTAGTAGATTGGTAGTTGGTAGTGCATTAATCACCTCACATAAGGAGCTTTCTTTTTACTTACACTCTCTCTCTCGCTCTCTTACCATCCTTCCCTCTCTCACTCTCTCTGTACTCTGTATTCAGAAGACTTTACTTGTTCTGAAGTCATCAGCAGCCAGGTTGGCATTGTTTATCTGCAGAACAATCCTGGCATTTTCCACAGTGACCGCAGAGATCTGTAATACACATTGTGGTGAAACAGCCTGTCCCATTTATATACATTTATAGTTTATATATATATATTGCATAATATAGTTTACATTTCCTTTTATTTCGTTCATATGACGCCTTATGAAATCTCCAGCTTTTTTTTTTATATGACAAAGTAATATGTTTGGCCCTTATTGGCTTCCAAGCTCTCAACCTTTTAAAGTAATTAGACATAAAGCAATGTTAAAACCGGATCACAACTGATGTAGATTTATTAAAGAACATTAATCCTATTGTAAATAATGTTATTTATGCTATGTAAACATGGTACCATTTTATGTATTGGCTTTCTCTCATTTTGCAGCTGGAAAACATTGATAAATAGACCCTGTTTACATGCTATGTGCTCCATGACATACATTTGTGCTGTGTTTCGATTGAGGCGCGAAAGTATATATATATATAAACAGTATTATCAAACACAAAATGAGCGCTTGCTAAGAAAATACCCAATAAAATAAATAAGTGAACAATGTAACCTAAAATAGGAGAGTGTGCAATTGAAAATCCATGTGCACACTCAAATGTGCAACGACATGTGAATAGTGATTAGAAAGGGGAATGTGACACATTTATAATATGCATAGAATGCAAAAAATTACAAAAATGATATAATAAAGGCCCTATCATAAAGTTCAATGAAATAGAGTGTTTAAATAAAGGTATATAAATGAAGGGACAGATCCGCAGCTTGGAAGGATGAACCACATCCACGATAAACTGTTTCGGAGAGAGTAAAAAGAGGTGCGTGCCACATATCATAAATCTGTGTTGACATTTAATATGTGTGATGAAACGCGTTGGGGCCCGGATGCCGGCGTGTGGCGTTAACACGCCTCTACAAAGTAGCTGTGTATTGAGACACGAGTGCTACTCTAAGTGATACAATTACCAGTTTGGACACTTTACATCCTTCAGTGCCTTTCTTCCCTGGACAGCGATGGTACAGTGGGGACTGGATATTTGAGCCGTGGACCCGGATTGTTGAAAGGGACGCCAGCCTCCCATTTTGGAACTGCAGAAAGTTTGCCACAGATGAGTAATATTTTCATGAGAAATGCAATCTCTCAAACGCGCTGATCTTGCTACACTTGTAAGTATGCTAATCTTGAAACCTTTTATGTATATTATATTAAATGTCAACACAGGTTTATGCTAGTGGCATGCACCTCTTTTTATCTCTCCTAAAATAAATATATATAGGTTTTTCATTTCCCCTTGTTTTGTATGAAATCATTGAGTGTTCTTTGTTTGTCTGCTTTTACTTTACCTGACACTGGAGTTCTTCCATGGTCCTGAAGTAGTGGCCGAAGTCAGGGGATGAGCTGGGGGCATGTTTGCATACCACTCGCAGACTTTCTCTCAGCTGGGATTTGCTGCTCCAGTGAGTGCACCTTCTCCAGATAGGATGAAAGGCGGTCATTCAGAAGCTGCATTGTTTCCTTCTCATTGATGGTGAGCAGGCCTCCTTCTTCAACCACTGTGGCCACCAGAGCTTCTAAAGTGGCTTCCATGACTATAACCTCCATGTGCACTTCCAACACCACATCCATGACTGAAAGAAGAGTGTTTAGAGAAAGAGACTCCTTTAACTCCTGATCCCCCATGGACACTGGAGCTCTGTAGTGGCTCCATGATGGGCAATATGGGATCCTCCATGATGGACTTGGTTGGAGCTACAATGGGGAGAATTATGGGAGCCACCATGATGTACATTTGTGAGAGCTTCATGGTTAGTTAGAATTATGTGAGCTCCATGGTGAACTGAAGAGACGTGGCTGGAAATTTGGAGAATGACAGCTTCCCTATAGGAGCCTCCATGATGGACTTTGGGGGAGCTACAATGGGAAGAATATGGGAGCCTCCATGGTGGACTGAAGAGGACATGGTGGAGATCTGGAGAATAACAGCTTCCTTATAGGACCCTATGATGGACTTTGGGGGAGCTACAATGGGGAGAATTATGGAAGCCACCATGATGTACATTGTGAGAGCTTCCATGGGATAATATGTGAGCCTCCATGGTGAATGGAGAGACATGGCTGGAAATCTTGGGAGAATGACAGCTCTCCCTTATAGAGCCTCCATGATGGATTGGGGGAGTACAATGGGAAGACATATGGAAGCCTCCATGGTGGACGAAGAGACAGTGGCTGGAGATCTTTGGAGAAGTAACAGCTTCCTATAGGACCCTTCCAGATGGACTTACTCCATATGTCTTCCCATTGTAGCTCCCCCAAAGTCCATCATGGAGGCTCCTATAAGGGGAGCTGTCATTCTCCCAAGATTTCCAGCCATGTCTCTTCCATTCACCATGGAGGCTCACATAATTCTAACCATGGAAGCTCTCACAATGTACATCATGGTGGCTCCCATAATTCTCCCCATTGTAGCTCCCCCAAAGTCCATCATGGAGGGTCCTATAAGGGAAGCTGTTATTCTCCAAAGATCTCCAGCCATGTCTCTTCAGTCCACCATGGAGGCTTTCTCCAAAGATCTCCAGCCATGTCTCTTCAGTCCACCATGGAGGCTTCCATATGTCTTCCCATTGTAGCTCCCCCAAAGTCCATCATGGAGGCTACTTTGGGAGATATTATTATTTTTTTAAGATTAACTTTTGACACTCTACAACATGGGGCCCGTGTCTTCTCCCTATTAAACAAATCTCTTAACCAAAATTGCCAGACAACACACCAAAAGGACTATGCAGCCAACAATAACTTAAACACCATGAAGAATGGGAGATGCCTATAAAAAATGAAACAAATAAAGGGCATGCCTCCAGTAACGTCATCACCCCATTAATTTTAACGCAAAACGGTAACAACATGAACTACTTTTTCTACCACGGCAAATTTACTAGCTGTTTCTTAGTATCATCACATTATATTGTTCATATATACAGAATCACAATCTATTTCTGGTCAATAACACATAAAATCTTTGAACCCACCCTTCCCTTTTATTAATCTTGTTATTCGATACTTGCTTAAACATACGTTGATGGCAAGCACAGATCGTTTGAGATACCAAAAGTTTCCATATTACGTTTAGCACCATAATAAAATTAAAACCTACCTTTTTCCACAGCACACTACACAATTCAGCAGATATTAAGCAGGGCACCTAGCAAGGTAAATCAAAGCCCAGAGGAGCTTCTATTGCAGATACTGTTGTAGTTAAGTATGTTTTAGTGTTCATTGTTTTTGATCATGCCATCTGTCTCATTGTGACGGATGTTGAATAGCCGCAGCGCTGATGTGCAGCTTTATTCTAAACTGCTACCCATCGCCTGCTAGTCTGTGATCTTTTCAATAACAATGGCACATGTCATGTTTCACTATATTGTGGAACACGGTCCTAAATTATAAGGCCAATAACAACAAAGATGGACAAGAAATATAGACGCGTGTAAAAGTCAACATTAAAGCAACACCACCTTGTGCTTTGTATAAAAAACCAGACCCATTGCAAAGCATTTGGACTTGTCGGATGGACATCGTATTCACCAATGCAAAGGCAGATCCGGAAATCATAATAGCCTATTTGCCGATTACCATGAGCCACAGCAAAACAAGCAACTACACCTCATTCTTGCTGGATCCCCCATAACAGGAAGCTGGTAACAAATCGGTGTTCATTACCCTAGAGTCTCCAGCCATTTCTTCTTCATTTCATCAGGAAGCTCCGTGGAGGTCCCATATTTCCCATCATTGAAGTTCCAATTTTTCTCATCTGGAGGCTCCCATAAATGTTCATCCAGGGAGGCCACACAGAGTCAGCACCAGGGACATGGGGATCATGAGTAAAAAAAAAAGGAATCTCCTCTCTAAACACTCTTCTTAAAGTCATGGAAGTGTGTTGGAAGTGGTACATGGTTTGTTTATAAGTCATGGAATGCCACTTTAGAAAGCAGTTTTGGAGGCCACGGTGGTTGGAAGAAGGATGGCCCTGCTTACAGTCATCAATGAGAAGGAACATGCAGCTTCTGAATGACCAACTTTCATACCTATCTGATAAGGTTTCGCTCACTGGAGTCAGAAATGCCCAGCTGGAGAGAAAGATCTGCGAGTGTATGCAAACGATGCCCCCAGCTTCATCCCCTGACTTTCAAACAAACGACTTCAGGACCATGAAGAAGCTCCATGCCAAGTAGAATACAAAGTAACAATTTAAAAACAACTTTTATCAAACAAATGTAGTGAATACCATTGACACATCAGTAAACTCTCTAACTATATATAGAACATCTATATAGCAATATATCGATATCTTCTATCTATCTATCTATCTATCTATCTATCTATCTATCTATATATATATAATATACACACAACTATTAATGCTGTAAAATATGCTAATATAACTACTTCCTCATACATTTGATTTTGTATTTTTTAAAGGGGGATGAAATCAAGTTAATGTAATTTTAATATCTGGCTCCATTTTCTTTGACCGTCCTTTTATATTTCCTCTCTAGTAAAGTACAGATCTCTGCAGAAGCCACTGTAGAAACGCGGGATTGTTTCCGCAGCGTTCTGAATGCACCGACTGGCTTATAGACAAGAACTTCAGAAAACAAGTAAGTCAGACCTAATAGTATGTAGGAATGAAGAACAATATCCAGAGAAAGAAGAGTGAGTTTCTATAAAAAAAATAAAAAAAAGAAGGGTTTCCAAACATATGTTACAGCACTTGTTTCTCCATTGATGTACCAGCCCTGGAGATCCGTTTTTACTGGAGAAATCACATGGCCCCACTTCAGTCATTGTTTCTAAATATAAGCATCTTAAAGAAAATTGTCAAACTTGTTTAAATGTGCGTGTTATACTAAACTCATTGCCTCATTCTGGCGCTAAAGATATAAGAAGACGAGGTCAGGCTGAGGAACAGTGTTGAGTCTGATGTAGGACGGTCTAAAAAAAGACGCAGAGTTCCTGGAAGGGCTAAACTGGATAGGTTGTGAACCTGAGAGATGCAGGTTCAAAAACCTCCAGGATAACTGCCAGAAAATTAGGAGGACATAGAGAGAATTAATGGGTTGTGAATCTAATGTAGATAGGGTTTGGGGTTTGGAATGCACTGAATTGATTGTCTGATAAGGATCAGTGCAAAGCATATGTGTCACAGCGTCATTCAGAAAAAAAACAATATAATCCCGACTCTCGTGTAATAACTGCAGGAGGTGAATTCTGATGCTACTTCAGCTGGCGCCAGAGTCACGTGGAAGTGAAAGCTGCTCCATCTGCGGATATGAATAGAGCCGTGTCCGAAATTTGAGAGCAACATGAAAACCTGATTGAGAGGAACATTAGGGAGGCCGCGAACATGTTCCTTCAAAGGGTACCTGAATCGCTTCCATCTACGGCACTACAGTACGTCAGTGGATGAAACACGGCACCGGAGGCACAGTACAATCCCAACACAACAGTGACATGATACTTGATCTATAGGGAAAAAAACAACCAAAGGGACAAGCTGACTTTCCAATTGTCCATTTAGCCATATAGGCCCATCTGTTTAAATACTTTGGCTATCTTTACTGATTTGAGGATCTAAAACCTTCTACACGACGTCATTTTTGGGCAAAAGAGTACATACCTCTGAATTACGGAGGAATACCTACCCTGTGCAGGTACAAGATGATAAACATAATTCAACCGAGGGAAGTATGGACTGAAATATTATTCCTGCCAGCCGGCCAGGAATTGACGCGTCCTTATTTTCAAGCGGAACGTTAAGAAGGTGCCCGAAAAAAGCCGAACCCTTTTTTCCAGACCTGTGAACTGAAATCTCCCAAAACAACCTGGCAAAAGTGCACCTGTTGTCTTGCTTTTTATAGTTTACCTGTGCAACACGAAGCAACATATTAATTCACATTGTATGGTCGTGTATGTCTTTATTTGCATAGCCATTAATGTACAAAATAGCGCTTCACAGTAGTAATACACACTGTAAGCATAATAAATACAAATCATATAATATAAATAACAGGTCATAACGTATTTTCGTGAGTATGATGCTTTATTTCTTGTTTTCCGGTTTTCCTGCCTTCTTTCTTAGAGCGAAGGACTGAACCGTCGGGTTTTGAATTCTGTAGCGGAGCAGAACACGTCAGTCCCAAAACCGTGGGTCATTGAGCAATGAGGCATGTGCAGAGCCCTGGAGAGTGAAAGTGTACACTGTATGTTATGATACAACCTGTAGAAGGATCTGCACATTTAATGCAACATAAGCCCACATACAGTAAGCAATGGGAATAAGTGGCATTCAATGGAAAGTATTCTCTGGGGGGAAATGAAGTCACCTCGCCAAAAGATCACAGTCATAATTGGAATGCTAAGCCAAACTTTACAACGACCTTTCAGCAGAGGACATTAGGAGAGCATAGCATGAGAATACAGCCACGGGAATCTGCAGTGGAGACAGAGTAATGGGGGTTTATGAAGTGATGGTATAAAATTCCTTTTATATAGGGTATACATAGTATTTGTACTAGGATGAGATCTCAAACAATTAATTAACTATATATTATATATTATCTATATATATCTCTATATATATATAGAATATATATTATATTAAAACACAAAGAAGTGGAACCATCCATAGTGCGTGACTGTATAAACAAATATGCAGAATTTAATTAAAAACAATGATCCCATGAAATACACTTACAGGATCCTTAAAACACATGCGTGGGTGCAGAACTCTGTGGTAGTCAAACGGCATGGACGGATAGATCCACCGTGGGGGTATTGCACCTGGACTTCAAGTGGATGCAGCATACGCTAATGCCGTCAAGCGCCCCAGCTCCTCTCAGTGCTTCACAGGCCCTTTCCTTGGTGCGTATAGTAAGAGCCCCTTAGCGACGGATTCTAGCCGCTACACTGGCGGGAATTGCAGATGGTGCTCCTCTCTCCATCCGGTGCGTGAACGTCAACCAACGTCTCGTCTCACAACACGTTTCTTCACTCAACGTGAATAATACATATATATATATCAAGAAATAAATCTTTGTCGTTCCACAAACCCGACAAGTCGTTAATCCCTTATGTGAGCATTAATGTGTGTATCGATGTATATACATTCTCAATTCTTCCTGAAAAATAATCCACCGCTCATTACAAAAATAAATAATGACATGGCTTGTCTTGTGAACCAGCACAATTTAGTCTTGCTTATGCACTTAAAACACCTACTACTTTCAAAGCGCACTGAGGCTTAAGGTTTCAATTACCGACACACGATTATGCCCCTACTGTAATGCTTATTCTAAAAATATTCTCACACAAGAGAACCAGTGGTAGACTACTCCGGTCATTTCAGCTAAAGATAAAAAAAATGTATCACCGCCACCTTGTTTAATCTTTCCATAAGCACATTAGGCATCAAAATAGTTAAAACAGTGGAGAAGGGAGTTATTAATACAGTTATATGACAATTAATAACAACAGTCATTTGCAATATTTGACAGGGTGTGGTACATATCCCCCTCTGATTTTCAAATTTCAAAAACACCTGGGTAACAGCCTTCCCCGCCCCTACATCACGACTGTTCATAACTGCCATAAACTTGTGCTTCCTTTTGTGACGCGCGGTTGAGGCAGTATCACAAACAATTTGGAAATGATTGATTCTTACCAAAGTTCCCATGGAAGTCCAGCTAATTCCCAGAAAATCCTCCCGTGTTTCCTATTAAAAGGGGAACCCTTGTAGTGCACTTGCTAAATAGCTGCAGCGTCAAAATTTTCCTTCTATCTCAGTCCAAATTTTGCGTCACCATGAAGCCACAGTCCAAACACTCGTTTGACCCTCCTTGATGAACAGTCAGTAGTGGTTGACAATTACCTATGATGTCTAGCCACGTCTCCTTCATCCATCATGAAGGCTCCCATCCACTCTGCAATAGACCGCTCCCATAGTTCCCATCAGGGACCTCACTACCGACCCCCCAGTTTCTCCAATGGAGAGATCCGGAAGTAAGGGCATCTCCATTCTCGCAAACACTCTCTTTTGGTCATGGTTGTGATGTTGGAAGTGGAGCCACTTTACTCTACAGCTCATGTGGGCCACGGTGGTTGTAAGAAGGACGGCCTTTCAGCATCAATTAGAAGGAAACCATGCAGCTTCTGATGAACCGCTTTCATCCTACCTGGAGAAGGTGCACTCACTTGAGCAGGAAAAATGCCCACGCTTGGAGAAAGATCTGCTCGAGTGGTGATGCCAACCTGCCACCAAAAGCTCGTCCCTGTACTACAGCCACAACTTAGGACCTACGCAGGAGCTCCAGTGTCCATGTAAAAGGCCACATTTTTAAATCTTAAAATATGAGACCAAAAATGAATGCTTACGTAGTTTACATTTAGAAGTTACTTATTGGGGTTTCCCCTGTGATTTCGTTATACGTATGTACTCAGGACTTGTGTTATTTACGTACATATTTTTTTGATTTCTGCAGCCCTATGGAAAAATGCCAAGAGTTTGACTCTGCAGATAGACAATCAAAGGCAAGCTGCAGATGACTTCAGAACAGTAATCTCCTGAACATTAGACATAAAAGAAACACCTGTATAAGCCAGTGACTGAAAAATAGTAATAGGAACAATATATAGATACCGGTACTAAATCCCTTCTGTTCGTAAGCTTGCTACACTGGTATATTTATTAACAAAATGTTCCCTTAAAAAACATCCCGGTTTGGCACTGAGAACCAAGGGTTTAAAATACAATGTCTTGTGTATGCTCTCTCCACAAAACTGCACTTTAAGCAGTAAATGCATATACCAAAAACCAGAGAAATACAAGTGAAGTACTTCCTACATTCATACCATTGTGAAGCGTTGGTGTTTTCTTGGCTTGTGGCGATACATACATAATCCTCTTTCCCCAAGGTCTGGAGATGGAGCCAAATAGATGAGGAAACAATTTTGATAGCAGACATGTGCAGTCTGCGCAGAGTCCTGCAGGAGCTGAACATGGAAGAAGAAGTGACCTAGAGATACAGGTCCACTGCCTTCAGGAAGAGCTTCAGCAATGAAGAAGACCACGAGGAGGTATTGTTTTATTTTACTGTCAAGTGGAATTCACCAAAGAAAGGAGAATATGCAAGTTAGTGGTAACTAGAAGAATAGGAAACACAAATATCTATTTTTAAAAAGACCAGAAGGTTGTTAAACAAGGAATAATCACGTAGATTAAGTAGTTCCACCACTAAACAAAGGGCGTCGGCCCGAAAATATCTGTAGAGTTTTTTTACATATCCCATGACCATGATGTCTACCTGGATTAAAGGACTTTTATTGATCGGTGCTAGCCCCCTTACTTCATTTGCTTGCTCCGTTTTCCCTGAGGAATCAATCATCTGCTGTTCCAGCTCATAAAGGCCACAATCCTTCTTTGCTATGAATGTCAACATTTTGTTTGGGGGGGGGGGGGGGGTCCCACTGTAGGAAGGTGAAACTTGTCTGCGCAGTCAGCTGGGCATCCAAAATCAAACCGGTTGAAGAATGAACGCTGCTGGCTAATTGGCTCCATCCAGATAATGATAAAGGCTTGTCGGAGAGCCGAGAGCAATATGAAAACATGATTGAGGGAACAATGAAGGGGTGAGAACAGTGTTCCATGCGAGGGTAACCAATCTCTTTCATTTCTTCGTCTCTGAGCTCTACTACGACTTGATGCCAAACTGTACAACGTAGGCACCAACCAGCACATCCTTTCTCAGGGAGGGTCACAATGTAAACGAATACCTAAAGACAAATATGAGTGTCTGAACCCACAAAGCATTAGTACTAGTGAAGTGACTAAATCCCTGTCACGAATTCTAAATACTACCACTCATACCTCTTCCTATAGTTACTTATACTATGTAATGTATGTATGTTGTAAAACCTTTATTTGTATAGAGCCTCCATGTCATACATATCGCGTTTATACAAAAATACACATGCCCCCCAAAAATGACATTACTAAGTGGTCAAATAATGAGAAATTACAGCGAGAGAGGTCATTCTGGTACAGTTAGTGCGTATGCGTACACATGCCATTGTAGTTAAGATTTTTTGGACTGTCACCATATAAAAAGTCAATGGTAACAATCTATTGGTGTATGGTATAATCTATAATATGCAACAGTGACATTCATGAGTCACTTTAATATCAACTATAGTGGGAACTGAATTGTAATGTCTGGTACCCATTTCTGCAAGGAGATGTCACTATTTGGATTGATATATGGACTCCTAAAGTTTCCTAGGCTTGCTGCTACTCTGCCCATAATTTAAATTCTGTACCCTAAAATCTAAGATAAGGTCAACAATCATGTTGAATTGCCGCATACGCCATGCGGAAAATAAACGTAGGATTATTTACATTTATACTTTTGTTATTTCTTTGCAGCGAAAACGACGAACTGACGAAACAGCGGTAGGTTTTCTGGTGTCATGGAACAGTCTGGAGTTCGGTTAGTCACAGTGAGCGTTGTTGAGCTTGAAGCCTGTGTGCAAGAACACTGGAGAGTTAGAGACTCACAGGAGTCAGATTGTGTGCAGGTAATGTCCAGGCTTTTTGGCAGTGTGCATGATGCACTCGTCAAGCAATACCCATGACATTTGAATAGTTTATATAAGTACTCTCATTACCAAAAATAGGTTATCATCCGCTCTAATATCATATTCTTTTTTCCTTTTTTCCTTTATGCATGTTAGTTGCACCTTGAATTAGGTTTTTTGTATGGAGATTTAGGCTGTGACTAGTACCTCTATTTTCAGTCACGCTCCCCCGGTCAGCTAATGTTCCTTTTAGCTGTGTGCTGGGACTGCTTAAATCAAACATACACACTTCGTACCATCACAATAACATATTCCTCTCCTTCAACTCCCTAACTATGCCACTTTCTTGTCATATATTACACCACTGCAACGAAGAATGGGGTGCATGCAAAAGAGTTAGGGAAAGCAAACCAGTAGACAAAACAAAACAAATATAAAAGTAGTATCAGCTGGGGATCACAGATTAAACCTTTTGCTTCTAATTAGTTTTGCATCACATTCTTATGATTGTTTTGCTCATCACAGAAAGCAAGCGGCTGCAATGGCACCTTGGCAGAGACACAGGCCGGTTATTAGTCCCAGCTCGCTGATTACAGGGCAATGATCAACACCGTGAGGAAAGACGCGCTGAGCAATCCGTATCTGACCTGGAACTCCAGAACTATGAAAGTTCAGGTTCTCATGACCAAAGACCCATCTGAGATGGAATTTTGCCAACATCAAACAAGCCTGCTGTGGTGCATAGTAATAATATGCCAAATATAATCCAACACCTAAATAATAAAGCATTGCTACTCTAATAAAACGCTCCCACAGATGAACCACATTTAGATCTTCCATTACCCATGGCATGTTACATTCCCCCATTCAAGTGAGTGGACATGGAGTTAAGCCAGTGTCCACCATGTAACAGAGAGGCATTACAACCTATGACTTAGGTATGGAACGGCAACACGCTTTGGCTATCAATACATAAAACACATATCTAATCTCGTTTCTAGTTTCCCTCCAGTATTCATAGTCATGATTTCAAGAGGATCACAAGATTGTAAAAGTGAGGATTTGTGGGTCTTGCCAACACTGCAGTTGCCGAATAGCAAAACAATTGCTGTGCAAATAAAAAGAGGAGGGGTGGGGATGTTGTAAACACTTTCTCCCAAATCTCACATGGTATTTTGCTGGGTTAATGAGCGTTAAGGGAGCAACGTAGAACCTAACTGGATGTAAGCATGGGTAGAAATCGAAGTGAAAAGATACAGCGATTGTCATTACAGAATCAAGTGGTAAAGGAACGACCTATACAACATTATGGTACAAGTATTGCTATAAAAACTACTTATATTTGTAAATCTTTTTAAAATTACTACACAACACTCACCGTTCCAGAAAAGTCTATTTGAATGGGACGGTTAAACCCGCTTTGCAATCATGATTCAGACGGCCATTCGTTCAAATTACCCCAATGATCGCTCATCCTCTCTCGGGTCCTCAGCACCAAAATGTTAAAGAATCCACTGACGATTCCGGTGGTCATCAAGGTCTTCAACAACTTGAAGAAGCATCAATCAAATGAAGAGAGGAATTATTCACTAAATTCCCTTGAAATTGATGGGCCTAACTGTTGTCTGAAGCTGTGTGTATGGAGTGTCCCAAGTGTGTCTCTTCTTTCTGACTCCTCAGCATATCTTGCTTGTTTCTAAACTGAAAACCAAAAAAAAAAAAATGGGACCCTTGTTATTTAATAATCCAATGGTGTGGTGAAGAAACCATTCACTTTAAAGGCTCAGGTAAAACATATTCATATTCGTCCTATAATTAAGACAGGTCTCTGAAGGTGTGAAGATTGTCTACCTTTATTAGCCACTTCCCCTGTATATAACTCTGATACCTGATTGCAAATTCCTCTCTTGATCAGCAATCCACTCACATATAATATTTTGAGTTTGTACGACCAACAAATTTTTCTCATTATTTCCCTAACGTTTTTCCCCCATTAAAGGTAGCCTTGAAAACGTTGTGTGGACAAAAATACCACTCAAACTTCAGCCATGCTCTTTGTGAATAATAATTGCTGAAAATGCCCGAGGACGTACATATTTGCAGTGACCCGTAAATTTGTAGTGAAATGTAACTCACTTATGCAACCTTTTGATGTCTAGGTGATCACTGAGACTGAGGATGCTGTCATGTATCACTCTACAACCTTGCTCGCGAGTCACGGGTAATGATGGATTTGGACTGTACTGTCAAGATGTTGTCTGCATTGTTTGTCTGCCTGACTGTTCTGTTAATCCACTTGGACCATTGTTGTTGTTTGTGTTTATAAAATAATTCTTCTGTCTCAGGCAAACTCCTGTTCCGTGTAATATCCTGTCCAGTCGGGTACCTTCTATCCAAATGTATGGTCTCTTAATAAACAAGCCAATAAGTACTACATTTACCCACCCGGCTACTGATACAACGTGCAGGGTGACATCACACATTAACCACCACATTTATAATCCAGGACGATTTTCATCTCATATAATGACGTATTCACTCACCGAGTTCATGAGGTCCACCGTCCTCTGGGACGGTGATAATCTCAAATTATAGACAAACAACTAGTGTTCCCTATACAACACCATATATACTGTGTGGTTAGCTTCTGCACAAACTAACTGTGCTTGGAAAGTTTCTTCCCTTTTTTCTTTTTTTTTTAGATACCTTATTCGTAGATCTGGATTACATATCTAATATTTACTAATTAATCAATGCCACCACCTGTCACATATTTAGTAAATGAGGATCAGACCCAATCAAATGTTTAAAATGTATTCATTTTCATAATTACAACATAAAGGGGTTGGATGATTAAAATCCTCCAAGCTGCAGAGTTTGGGGCAAGTCTGTGCAAAAGAATTGCACCAGATTTATCAAGGGGAAACTCCCCATTGCTTTGTATGGATTTTCTTTGATAAATATGCCTGTTTGCACTGGTTTTGCCCTACTTTTAACAGCCAGGAGATTTTAGTAAATAGATCCCAAATTATGAATTCATGAGGTGCTATGTACTCACATACAGTAAAAATCTAATTATCAAAAGAGGCTGGAAACTAATGCTCTATGAAAAACGGTGTAGGATGGTTGGCAGCAAGCTTTTTCGGCCATGACCAAACTGGCCCTCCACCACACCACAACTCAACGTCGGGCACCTCGCTGCTTGAAATTTTGGGCGCACATGCTCCGACCCCAACACCTGTTTAAATGTCCCATATTGGCACGGATTGTCAATATCCCGGACGGCCGCCGTTTCGGTCCGCCACTCCTACGCGCCGACATTTAAAGGTGGTGCGTAGGAGTCACAACCACATTTCAGGAAGTCACACACGTTTGAATAGTTGTGGCATTTCTACTCCTTAACATTTTCACTCTCTACACCTGTAAGCTATACACCACCATTTTCAACATAAGTGCTCCTACTGCCGCCAGGGACGAAGAGCTTCCGAAAATAATCATTTATGGCAGGAGATTAGCAACTAGGTCCGGCCGTGGGACTGGTCAGAACTATAAAACAGTGTTCTAGACTGACGAGCCAAGCCCATGCCTCCAGGCTGGAGGAGGTCCCCCCCCAAACCCTGGGTACGTCTCCAATGAAGAAGCGTATAGCTCCGTCCTGAGCACAGAAGGAATCTGCGGGTGACCAAGGGTGAGAGGAGAGACCGGGACATCATCAGCACGTGAGAACTATGATCTGAATAGAGATAACAAGTTGTTAATGGGCCAATACCACGACGCAAAATAAGTGGGTCAAACAAACTTCAATTATATGCAGTACTGCGGCACAACCTACAACAATTCATCGAATCATAAGACATTCCAATCTTGATTGACCATTTAGCCAGTAGTTGCAACTCACATAAAGACCTAGATAGCAAGCACTGGATGTAGTAGTACCATCAATGTCGTAAAGTGGCAAAACAAAGTGGCAATGTACGGTTAAGACAGTTGAGCTCATGTATGAAAAAACATATCATACAGTACACTTATTGCTACTGACATGATAGCCTTAATTGTCAGTGTAGTGCTTTATGGGACACAAAGTTTGTATACTGCGAGACTTTAATTTAAGACATATCTGTATTTCAAACATATTAACCTCAAGGGTACGCTATGGTTTTAAAAGTCGACTCCAACACTTAAATGTCAATGTAAAATGTAACCATGTCAATCTTGTACACCTGAAGAAACATGGCCTATATTCAGGAACAATACGTGTTTAAGATAATACATGGACACATGAGTAGTTAAGATTATATTAGGTAACGCTATGCTCACATACTCAACTCTATGTAGCAATAGTCTTATTTAAAAGTTTACCTGTACACTGGACCATCAACATCCATGAAGGTAAGACAGGCCATGGGCGAGGTTGAATCGGCTGTGCTACACTCTAAGCAACACTGCCTTCAGAATGGGCAACGCAATCCGTGGGCACATGCCCGCACAGTATGGAGTCATCCCTGGCACTGGCAGCAGAGTTGTCAGTGCGACGAGCCATAAAGGCCTCCACATGCGCCTTGGTCTCCAGGACACTCGGAGGTGTCAACCGCGAGCTGACTGCCTTGGGGTGTAGTCTAATGCCCTTGAACCTTCATACAATCAGCTGGTCTGCATTATTGGCAGACCTTGAGATCAGGTGCCCTGCCAGCAGAGCGTCAACCCTATTTTCTGCTGCCATCAATTCTCTGGCCATTCGGCCACCACCTCTTCCCATTGGCCTCACATTGTCAAACTAGACGTGCCAGCGTGTGGAGGCGGACGTTACCATTTAAGACGACAGAAAAAGCGCTGTTTTACTGAAACGTTTTAAAACGTTTTTTTTTCCGATAACATTATAACGTTTTAAAAAAAATGCAGCGGTTTATATTTGGGGGCAACATTTCTAACGGTTTAATCATATTTACACGTGTACAAAATGGCTAACATGAAACATTAAGGCCATTAGTGTAGCATGCAGTCAAAACATGACACTTTTTTTCTCTTACCAAAGTAACACCTATTTGAGAATGAAAACACCTAGTTCATTGCCCATACAGTTACTGGCCAGAAATACCGTCCATTTACAAAACGCATGTCTACTTTCATACGTGTCATACTTACCGTGGAATTGCATGATCAGGAGGCTCAAAGATTTCCAGAAGGCAAGTCACAAATATCACGTCAACATCACAACAATAAATGTACAATATTCATTCTGCAGTACAACAAAAATAAACATATACCCAGCACGCCTAGATAATATAATATGGGCTAACTCACTACTATACGTTACCAATTTAATTGTTTTACAACCACACCTTAATGGACTATTGAGTGCACGCAATTATGGGGACTTACTGATTATCTGCTTCCATTTCTCTTTGTGGGAATAGATTTATCAGTTTTATTCTTTTACTGTACATTCATTCTACAACAGGCAAACAACTCACTGCATTCCTCCTTTCTTCTCTCTCCTCTCTTTTGTTCTCTGTCCATACCTCTATACTTCTACCTTCTCTCTCTCTATACCTCCCCCTCACTTTCTCTTCCTTCTCTCTTCATCCCTCTCTCTACAAACCCTTTCCCTCCTGTTTCTCCCATATCTGTCTCCCCCTCTCTCTCCAACTCTCTCTCTCTCTATTCCTTCTCTCCCCTCCTCTCTCCCTACACACCCCTTCCTTCCCCCTCTCTCTCTTTCCCTCTCATTCTCACCTCTGTAAAGCTTTCCTCCTCTGACTGTTTTTCTAAGCATTTAATTTATCACTGCTACAAGTACATATGTCTGTATGATGTAAACATAGATACAATACAAAGTGAACCCCCACCCCCTAAGAAACAGATAAAGTAGAGCTACACTCAAATTAGTCTTCCAGAAACAATTCTCATGTATTTGAGGACAGTGGAGAGTGAGTGACTTTGCCCTACATAGCAGCTCGAGGAGTTGGCCTGAGTGTGTTCTTTCAATGAGCTGCTCTCACATAATAATTACCCTTTTAACTGTTCAACAATACAGTAAAATATCTGCCAACAGAACTTACCTTGTCCTACTTTTGATTGACCAGGGCCACATCTGAATCTAACTCACGGCATTATGCCCCTTTATCGACCTCACCAAACATTGTCCCTAATGCCAACATTGGCTCTGGAAGTGATGGAGAGTGATGCAGAGGGAGGAGGCCTTTTCACTTGCTGAACACCCATCGTGAGCTGCAGCACCGGCCTCCGATGTCCCCTGTACAACCCATTCAAGTGGTCTGATGCACAGATGAGGCAGAACGAGCATTTTTTTGGAGCATCAAACTATGTGTCAACGGCAACTATGATGCATTTAACAGAGGTGTGGCAGAGATACAAAAGACATAAAGAAACTAAACGAAAGGATACAGAAGACAATGTAGTCTGCAGGGAAGAGAAGACTCGAGCATGGAGTGATACCAGAAAGGCATGGGTACTAGCTGAGGGGTGGAGCAAAAGGGAGAGGATGTATCAAGTCAAGCAGAAGGATGTCATGAGTGTCACACCTGTGCCGAGGAGTTTACTGGCCGTTCAAGGAAAGAAGGATCGCAAAGGTCATTTTATGAGTGCAAAGGGGCTTAGGGCGAGTCTAAGAAGTCGGAAGGGACGGAGTAATATGCTAATTCGGCGGCCAGGCGGAAGAGGGAGGTGGGGGGGGAAGGCGGGGGAGGGATAGGGGTGTCACAACATCTTGCGAAAACTCGAGCTAAGCCTTGACAAGTGCTACTGCTGCACTTGTGAGCAAGACAGCTGGGAGGAGTGGATCAAGCAATCATGTTAGCGGCAACACCAATGAATCAGCGTATATTAACGGGCCTGTCCAAACAGCGCAGTATTTATGCCAAGTGCCAAAGACACTACATCTCCCAGGCGCCTGTTGTCCCATGACGGCTGGTCCCCACCAACAACAGCTGTCACTACAATGCTGTGTAAGCTACAAGTGCGGTTCCCCCGGCATAGCGAAACAAACAACTGATGCCAATTTTGAGCTGTATAATTTTGTACCACATACATTCTTATTAGGTTCGTGAACATAAATAGATACATGGACAACAAAAGAACCCTGCTACTGACCTATACAAGTGGAAAATAACCCAATCAGTATATTGGACGTAACCTAATGCGTGATAGGATTCTGACGGGGCTAATAAGAATACTTGTGAACAAAAGAAAAGGAGGAGAAATATCCCACATGCGCCTCAGGTATATACAAATGATACACATATTGAAGAACATGTCACAGAAAACAAACGTTAGAAACAACCTCAATTACCTCTACGATGTGGAACAAAGCCACATCATAAACCCAAATATAAGACGTAAAAATAGCTATAACCAGTTAAATGCACTATATAATAAACATAGTACCCACAGAAGGTGAGGCAGAAATTAGCCCCCATCAGTTAAACTGGCCGGTCAAAAGATCAACAGTACTGTGTTAGTTGAGAGCTAATAGTAACTCTAACATAAATGATAATTACCAAGGGTCCTGGCACAAAACCAGATGTCTGACCCCGTCAGCAATCCATGAGTTAGGAGTTTACCCTCGTGCATGACAGGGACAAAGTACTGCACACGAAGTGAAGCGTGTAGAATAATAACGCCACCTCTAGAATGATGTGGCAACAACTAATATTAAGATACGCAACTATAGCACAAATATAGCACAATGAGGTTGCCGATATGGCAGTCTGTGTGACTGAGCCAGATAGTAACATGTAAGACAACTGTTAGTGCATGTGGTTAGGGCAGTAACACACGGGAAAAGCGCATAAGTGGTCAGGCAGCGATATATAGGGATAGTAGAAGCTACTTAGCCCAGTAAAGAGCCCTCTGTGCGCATATTTCGTGTGAACCAGAGTCTCTCCGCTTCCCATATGACGTGTAACCGCCACTGAACGTTGGCGAAACGTACGTCGGGGCTTGTCCTTGCTGTTTGTTTGTACTCTCACTGATACCTCTCTTCAATGCTTGTTCCTGCATCTCTCGAGAGTTCTGCTTTCAGTGGCAGTTACAGCGTTCATATGGGAGACGGAAGAACTCTGGTCACACAACATTGCGCAAAGGCAACACACATAGCACAACCAACTTACACGCTAAACACACAAGAATGGCTTCATTTTCAGCTCCTCATTCCTCACCCGCAGATCAAGGGTTACAGTTTTCTGGTTTCGAATTATTAATCGTTGAGCCGCAACAACACTAAGGTCCGTTACAGTCCGGATCCCATGGCTTCCCCTGTCAGAGAGAAATTCTTCATTGGGTTCCAATTTGACAGAAAGACTTTGTCGGGGAGCCGAGGTGTTTTGCTTTTCTTTCCGCATCCCTGGAGACAGAAGGTCGCGCCCACATCTGTAAAGTAATGCTCTATTGTTTTACTTATTTCTATAACGACAAATACCAAGTACAGCAAACGGAGAGGTAGAAGCGATATAAATAGAAAAGAGGGACTGAAAATACAAGACATTTTCTGGTTTCCTGGGGAATTGTTTTTTCTGTCCCTATTTATACAAGACCAAATGTATTACCATTTTAAAATGTTATTATGGTTCCCTATATTCCGTCGTCTTTATTAGCTGCAACTACGTTGTATCCACGTGCAAACAATTGATATTAGTAATGTATAGGAAATAAATCAGGATGATCATTTCACTTTGTGTAATCTAATTTTGGTAACTGAGGCACAGGGAGATAAAGTGACTTGTGCATTGAACAAGAAGTTAGCACTCTCCAAAGCAGCCAGGGAAGCACTGATCAAATCTCTTTACCGGGTGTTTACCACTAGCCATGCTTTAATGGTTCTTTGATGCTGACATAAACCACTGGTTGTATAGTGTCAGAGTTTGGAGAATGCTCCCTCTTACGTGTGAGCATTGCACATAATCTATAACAACATTCCTCCACCTCCTATAATATTTTATTTTCATATACAATGAATAGGTTGCAATTGTTAAGGCTTCATTTATAAAAAGACCACAGCAAATTGAAAATGCATTGAAGACCTATAAATCCCATAAACAAAGTTCGCTTCCTTAAACGCCCCCTGAACTTTATATAAAAGGAGACCCGGAAAGAAACATTTGTACTTCACTTGTAGGATAAGCTCCGTGACACTTGGTGTATCCATCTGGATCCAGCTTTAACCATCACCATGAGATACAGCGACAACACAGCTATTTTTCACGCTGGGTCCCTCAGGGAAGCTGTCATTTTTCCCAAGATCTCCAGCCATGTCTCTTTGGTCCACCATGGAGGCTCCCATATGTTCTTCCCATTGTAGCTCCCCCAAAGTCCCCTCATGGAGGCCTCCTAAAGGGGAGCTGTCATTCTCCCAGATTTCCAGCCATGTCTCTTCCATTACCGCATGGAGGCTCACATAATTCTACAACCACTGGACGAGCTCTCACAATGTACATCATGGTGGCTCACCATAATTCTCCCCAATTGTAGCTCCCCCCAAAGTCCAACATGGAGGGTCCTATAAGGAAGCTGTTATTCTCCAAAGACTCTCCATCCATGTCGTTTCATCTTCACCATGGAGGCTCCTAGTCTTCCCATTGTAGACTTGCTCCATATGTCTTCCCATTGTAGCTCCCCCAAAGTCCATCATGGAGGCTCCTATAAGGGAAGCTGTCATTCTCCCAAGATTTCCAGCCATGTCTCTTCCATTCACCATGGAGGCTCACATAATTATAACCATGGAAGCTCTCACAATGTACATCATGGTGGCTTCCATAATTCTCCCCATTGTAGCTCCCCCAAAGTCCATCATGGAGGGTCCTATAAGGGAAGCTGTTATTCTCCAAAGATCTCCAGCCATGTCTCTTCAGTCCACCATGGAGGCTAAGATCTCCAGCCATGTCTCTTCAGTCCACCATGGAGGCTCCCATATGTCTTCCCATTGTAGCTCCCCCAACATTAACATGGCATGTTACATTCCCCATTCAAGTGAGTGCGACATGGAGTAGCCAGTGTACCCATGTAACAGAGGCATTACAACCATGACTTGGTATGGAACGGAACAGCTTTGTTAATACATAAAACACATATTATCCTTTCTGTTTCCCTGAAGTATTCCAGGCATGATTTCAAAGGAGGCAAAGATGTAAGTGGAGTCTGTGTGGGTCTTCCAACACTGCAGTGCCGGGCAATAACATTGCTGCAATAAAAAAGGGGGGGGAGGGATGTTGTTACACTTCTCCAATCTCAGTCTTTTTGTGGTTAATGGACGGTTGGAGAGCAACGAATAACCTGAAATGTGATGTAAGCATGGGGTAGAATGAAAGTGGAAAAGATACAGATTGTCATTCCGAATCAAGGGTAAAGGCCTTAACTTATGGTACAGTTTGCTATAAAAGCTTTTTTTACTTTTAAAATTACTACACACCGTTCCAAGAAAGTCTATTTGAAGGGACGGTTATACCGCTTTGCATCATGTTCAGGCACGTTTCAAATTACCCCAAATAATCTGCTCTCTCTAGGGTCTCAGCACAGAAATGTTAAAGAATCCAACTGACGATTCCGGTGGACATCAAGTCTTCAACAACTTGAAGAAGCATCAATCAAATGAAGAGGGAATTATTCACTAATTCCCTTGAATTGATGGCCTACTGTTGTCTGAAGTGTGTATGGAGTGTCCAAGTGTGTCTCTTCTTCTGATTCCTCAGCATATCTTTGCTTTTCTAAAAATGAAAGGTGACTTGTATGTAATAAATCCAATGGTTGAGAAACCATTCACTTAAGCTCAGGTAAAACATATTCATATTCTCCATATATTAAGACAGTTCTGAAGTGAAGATTGTCTACCTTTATTAGCCACTTCCCCTGTAGTATACTCTGTACTGATGCAAATTTTCTTGATACGCAATCCACTCACATATAATATTTGATTTGTACACGAACAAAATTTTTCTCATTATTTCCCTACGTTTTTCCCCATTAAAGGTAGCCTTTGAAACGTTGTGTGGACAAAATACCACTCAATTCAGCCATGCTGCTCCTTTGTGAATAATAATTGCTGAAAATGCCCGAGGACGTACATAGTTGTGCAACCGGAATTAGTAGTGAGAATGTAACTCACTTAGTGCAACCTTTTGATGTCTAGGTGATCACTGAGACTGAGGATGCTGTCATGTATCACTCTAACACCTTGCTCGCGAGTCACGGGTAATGATGGATTTGGACTGTACTGTCAAGATGTTGTCTGCATTGTTTTTCTGCCGACTGTTTGTTAATCCACTGGACCATTGTTGGTTTGTGTTTTAAAATAATTCTTCTGTCTCAGGCAAAACTCCTGTTCCGTGTAATATCCTGTCCAGTCTGGTACCTGTCTATCCAATGTATGGTCTCCTTAATAAACAAGCAATAAGTACTACATTTACCCGGCTAACTGAAACAAACGGTGCAGGGTGACAATCACACATTAACCACCACATTATAACTCCAGGACGTCATCTCATATAAGACGTATTTCACTCACCGAGTTCATGAGGTCCACCGTCCTCGGGACGGTGATATCTCAAATTATAGACAACAAATAGTGTTCCCTATACAACACCATATATTACTGTGTTGAGTAGCTTCTGCACAAACTAACTGTGCTTGGAAAGTTTCCCCTTGTTTTCTTTTTTTTTAGATACCTTAATATGATCATGGATTACATATCTAATAATTTACTAATTAATCAATGCCACCTGTCACCATATTTAGTAAATGAGGATCAGCCACATCAAATGTTTAAATGATTCATTTTCATAATTACAACATAAAGGGGGTTGATGATTAAAATCCTCCAAGCTGCAGAAGTTGGGCAAGTCTGTGCAAAAGAATTGCACAGATTTATCAAGGGGAAAACTCCCATTGCTTGTATAGGATTTTCTTTGATAAATATGCCTGTTTGCACTGGTTTTGTCCTACTTTTACAGCCAGGAGATTTTAGTAAATAGATCCCAAATTATGAATTCATGAGGTGCTATGTACTACATACAGTAAAAATCTAATATATATAAAGATGGCTGGAAACTAATGCTCTATGAAAAACGGTGTGGATGGTTGGCAGCAGCTTTTTGGCCATGACCAAACTGGCCCTCACCACCACCACAACTCAACGTCGGGCACCTCGCTGCTTGAAATTTGGGCGCACATGCTCCGACCCCAACACCGTGTTAAATGTCCCATATTGGCACGGATGGTTCAATATCCCGGACGGCCGCCGTTTCGAGTCCGCCACCCTACGCGCCGACATTTAAAGGTGGTGCGTAGGAGTCACAACACATTTCAGGAAGTCACACAGTTTGAATAGTTGTGGCATTCTACTCCAACATTTTCACTCTCTAACCTGTAAGCTATCAACACCACATTTCAACATAAGTGCTCCTATCTGCCGCCAGGACAAGAGACTCCGAAAATAATCATTTATGGCAGGAGATTAGCAACTAGGTCCGGCCGTGGGAATGGCAGAACTATAAAACAGTGGTTCTAGGACTGACAGCCAGAGCCATGCCTCCAGGACTGGAGGAGGTCCCCCCCCAAACCTGGGTACGTCTCCAATGAAGAAGCGGATTGAGCTCCGTCCTGAGCACAGAAGGAATCTGCGGGTGACCGGGAGACGGAGACCATCAGCCACGTGAGAACTATGATCTGAAGAAGATAACAAGTGTTATGGGCCAATACCACGACGCAAAATAAGTGGGTCAAAAACAACGTTCAATTATATGCAGTACTGCGGCCACAACCTACAAATCAGGAATCATAAGACATTCCAATGTGATGTGACCATTTAGCCAGATAGTGCAACTCACATAAAGACCTAGATAGCAAAGCACTGGATGTAGTAGTACCATCATGTCAGTAAGAGTGGCAAACAAAGTGGCAATGTACGGTTGAAGACAGTTGAGCTCATGTATGAAAAAACAATTCATATTACAGTACACTTATTGCTTATGACATGAGTAGCCTTAATTGTCAGTGTAGTGCTTATGGGAAACACAAAGTTTGTATACTGCGAGACTTTAAAGACATATACTGTATTTCAAACATATTAAATCAAGGGTACGCTATGGTTTTAAAAGTCTGATACACCTTAAAATGTCAATGTAAAATGTATACCATGTCAATCTTGTACACCTGAAGAAACATGGCTATATTCAGGAACAATACGTGTTAAGATAATACAATGGACACATGAGTAGTTAGATTATATTAAAGGTAACGCTATGCTCACATACTCACATCTATGTAGCAATAGTCTTATTTAAAAGTTACCTGTACACTGGACCATCAACATCCATGAGGTAAGACAGGCCATGGGCGAGGTTGAATCGGCTGTGCTACACTCTAAGGCAACACTGCCTTCAGAAATGGGCACGCAATCCCGGGGCACATGCCCGCACAGGTAGTGAGTCAGCCTGGCACTGGCAGCAGAGTTGTCAGTGCGACGGAGCCATAGCCTCCACATGCGCCTTGGTCTTCCCAGGACACTCGGAGGTGTCACCGCGAGCTGACTGCCTTGGGGTGTGTCTAATGCCCTTGACCAGTCATACAATCAGCTGGTCTGCATTATTGGCAGACCGTTGAGATCAGGTGCCCTGCCAGCAGAGCGTCAACACTATTTCTGCTGCCAGCAATTCTCTGGCCATTGCCACCACCTCTTCCACATTGGCCTCACATTGTCAAACTAGACGGCCAGCAGTGTGGAGGGCGGACGTTACCATTTAAGACGACAGAAAAAGCGCTGGTTTTACTGAAACGTTTTAAACGTTTTTTTCCGATAACATTATAACGTTTTAAAAAAAATGCAGCGGTTTATATTGTTGGGGGCACATTCTCTAACGGTTTAATCATATTTACACGTGTACAAAATGCGTACATGAACATTATAGGCCATTAGTGTAGCATGCAGTCAAAACATGACACTTTTTTCTCTTTACCCAAGTAACACACATTTGAAGAAGAAAACACTAGTTCATTGCCCATACAGTTACTGGCCAGAAAATACCGTCCATTTACAAAACGTCATGTCTACTTTCATACGTGTCATACTTACTGGGATGCATGAATCAGGAGGCTCAAAGAGTTTCCAGAAGGCAAGTCACAAATATCACGTCAACATCACAACATAAATGTACAATATTCATTCTGCAGTACAACAAAAAATAAACTATACCAGCACGCCTAGATATATAATATGGGCTAACTCACTACATATACGTTACCATTTAATTGTTTTACAACCACACCTTAATGGACTATTGAGTGCACGCAATTATGGGACTTACTGATTATCTGCTTCCATTCTTTTGTGGGAATAGATTTATCAGTTATTTTCTTTTACTGTACATTCATTCTACAACAGGCAAATACAACTCACTGCTTACCTCCCTTTCTTCTCTCCTCTTCTTTTGTTCTCTGTCCATACCTCTATACTTCTACCTTCTCTCTCTCTACCTCCCCCTCACTTTCTCTTCCTTCTCTCTTCATCCTCTCTCTAACACCCTTTCCCTCCTGTTTCTCCCATATCTGTCTCCCCCTCTCTCTCCAACTCTCTCTCTCTCTATTCCTTCTCCCCTCCTCTCTCCCTACAACCCCCCTTCCCCCTCTCTCTTTCCCTCTTCATTCTCATCTCTGTAAGCTTTTCCTCTGACTGTTTTTCTAAGCATTTAATTTATCACTGCTACGACATATGTCTGTATGAGTAAACAGTAGATACAAATACAAAGTGAACCCCCACCCCCTAAGAAACAGATAAAGTAGAGCTACACTCAAAATAGTCTTCCAGAAACAATTCTCATGTATTTGAGGAACAGTGGAGAGTGAGTGACTTTGCCCTACATAGCAGTCGAGGAGTGCCTGAGTTGTTCTTTCAATGAGCTGCTCTCACATAATAATTACCCTTTTTAACTGTTCAAATACAGTAAAATATCTGCCAACTGAACTTACCTTGTCTACTTTTGATTGACCAGGGCCAAAGCTGAAGCTTCACGGCATTAGCCCCCTTTATCGACCTCACCAACATCCCTAATGCTCAACATGGCTCTGGAAGATGGAGGAGGAAGATGAGCAGAGGGAGGAGGCTTTTCAGCTTGCTGAACACCCATCGTGGATGCAGCACAGCAGCCGATGTCCGTACAAACCCATTCAAGTGGTCCGTGATGCGACAGATGAGGCAGACGAGCATTTTTTTGGAGCATCAACTATGTGTCAACGGCAACGTATGCATATTAACAGAGGTGTGGCAGAAGATACAAAAGACATAAAGAAACAACTGTCAGACAACATGCTATGCTGCAAACACTCGCTGCCAGTGAGACACAGAAAACAGGAGGGCACTGCTGCACTTGTGAGCAAGGACAAGCTGGGAGGAGTGGATCAAGTCAATCAGGGAAGCGGCAAACACCAATGAATCCGTGATATTAACTGGGCCTGTCCAAAAACAGTCGCCAGTATTTTATGCCAAGTGCCAAAGACACTCGTATGCTGTCCCACAGGCGCCTGTTGTCCCACTGACGGCTGTTGTCCCAACCAACAACAGCTGTTCCACTGACAATGCTGTGTACCACTAACAAGTGCGGTTCCCCCGGCTATAGCAGACGAAACCAACTGATGCTACATTTTGAGCTGGTATAATTTTGTACCACATACATTCTTATTAGGTTCGTGAACATAAATAGATACATGGACAACAAAGAAACCCTGCTACTGACCTATACAAGTGGAAAATAACCCAATCAGTATATTGGTAGTAACCTAATGCGTGATAGGATTCTGACGGGGCTAGGATAAGAATACTTGTGAACAAAAGAAAAGGGAGGAGAAATAATCCCACATGCAGCACTCAGGTATATACAACTGATAACACATTTATTGAGAACATGTCACAGAAAACAACGTTAAACAACCTCAATACCTCTACGATGTGGAACAAAGCCACATAGTAAACCCAGATATAAGACGTAAAATAGCTATAACCAGTGATAAATGCACTATATAATTAAACATGTATCCCACAGAATGGTGAGGCAGAAATTAGCCTCCCATCAGTTAAATGGCCGGTCAAAAGATCAACACTGTTATGTTAGTTGAGAGCTAATAGTAAACTCTAACATAAATTGATAATTATACCAAGGGTCCTGCACAAAACCAGATGTCGTGACCCGTCAGCAATATACATGAGTTAGGAGTATTACCTCTCGTGCATGACAGGGACAAAGTACTGCACAGAAGTGAAGCGTGTAGAATAATAACGCCAGCCTCTAGAATGATAGTGGCAAAACAATTAAATTAAGATACGCAAATATAGCACAAATATAGCACAATGAGGTTGCCAGATGGCAGTCTGTGTGACATGAGCCAGATAGTACATGTAAGACAACTGTTAGTGCATGTGGTTAGGGCAGTAACAACTGGGAAAAGGCATAAGTGGTCAGCGCCGATATATAGGGATAGTAAGGCAATACTTAGCCCAGAAAGAGCCCTCTGTGCGCATATTTCGTGTGAACCAGAGTTCTCTCCGCTTCCCATATGACGCTGTAACCGCCACTGAAACGGTGGCGAAACGTACGTCGGGGCTTGTCCTTGCTGTTGTTTGTACTCTCAACTGATTACCTCTCTTCATGCTTGTTCCTGCATCTCTCGAGAGTTTCTGCGTTTCAGTGGCAGTTACAGCGTTCATATGGGAAGACGGAGAGAACTCTGTTCACACGAACATTGCGCACAGAAGGCAACACCACATAGCACAACCAACTTACAGCTAAACACTACAAGAAATGGCTTCATTTTCAGGCTCCTCATCCTCACCGCAGATCAAGGGTTACAGTTTGGTTTCGAATTATTAATCCGTTGAGCGCAACAACACTAAGGTCGGTTACAGTCCGGATCCCATGGCTTCCCCTGTCAGAGAGAAATTCTTCATTGGGGTTCCAATTTGACAGAAAGACTTTGTCGGGGAGTCCGAGGTGTTTTGCTTTTCTTTCCGCATCCCTGGAGACAGAAGGTCTGCCCACATCTGTAAAGTATGATCTATTGTTTTACTTATTTCTATAACGACAAATACCAAGGTACAGCAAACGGAGAGTGTAGAAGCGAATAAATAGAAAAGAGAGTGACTGAAATACAAGACATTTCTGGTTTCCTGGGGAAGGTTGTTGTTTTCCCCTATTTATAAACAAGACCAAATGATATTACCATTTTAAAATGTTATATTGTTCCCTATATTTCTTCACTGCAACTAGCTTATTTCCCCGTGCAAACAGATTGAGATTAAGTAATGTATAGGAATAAATCATGATGATCAATTTCACTTTGTCTAATCTAATTTTGGTAACTGAGGGCACAGGAGATAAAGTGACTTGTGCAGTGACACAAGAAGTTAGCACTCTCCAAAGCAGCCAGGAAGGCACTGATCAAATCTCTGTTACCGTGGGTGTTACCACTAGCCATTGCTTTAATGGTTCTTTGATGCTGACATAAACCACTGGTTGGTAATAGTGTCAGAGTTTGGAGAATGCTCCCTCTGACGTGTAGCATTGCAATAAATCTATAACAACATTCTCCACCTTCCTAAATATTTTATTTTACATATACAATGAATAGGTTCAATTGTTAAGGCTTCATTATAAAAGACAACAGCAATTGAAAATGCATTAGAAGCCTATTAAATCCCATAAACAAAGTTCAGCTTCCTTAAACGCCCCCTGAACTTTATATAAAAGGAGACCCATGGAAAGGAAACATTTGTACTTCACTTGTAGAATAAGCTCCGGTGACACTTGTGTATCCACCTGGATCCAGCTTTACCATCACCATGAGATACAGCGACAAACACAGCTATTTTTCAGCTGGGTCCCTCAAGGGAAGCTGTCATTTTCCCAAGATCTCCAGCCATGTCTCTTTGGTCCACCATGG
This sequence comes from Ascaphus truei, assembly GCA_036426205.1. NCBI lineage: Eukaryota > Metazoa > Chordata > Amphibia > Anura > Ascaphidae > Ascaphus > Ascaphus truei. The sequence continues at coordinate 79,591 of WSYH01000275.1, forward strand.
AGGCTCCCATATGTCTTCCCATTGTAGCTCCCCCAAAGTCCATCATGGAGGCTCCTATAAGGGGAGCTGTCATTCTCCCAAGATTTCCAGCCATGTCTCTTCCATTCACCATGGAGGCTCACATAATTCTAACCATGGAAGCTCTCACAATGTACATCATGGTGGCTCCCATAATTCTCCCCATTGTAGCTCCCCCAAAGTCCATCATGGAGGGTCCTATAAGGGAAGCTGTTATTCTCCAAAGATCTCCAGCCATGTCTCTTCAGTCCACCATGGAGGCTTCATATGTCTTCCCATTGTAGCTCCCCCAAAGTCCATCATGGAGGCTCCTATAAGGGAAGCTGTCATTCTCCCAAAATTTCCAGCCACGTCTCTTCAGTTCACCATGGAGGCTCACATAATTCTAACCATGGAAGCTCTCACAATGTACATCATGGTGGCTCCCATAATTCTCCCCATTGTAGCTCCAACCAAGTCATTAACATGGCATGTTACATTCCCCATTCAAGTGAGTGCGACATGGAGTAGCCAGTGTCCCATGTAACAGAGGCATTACAACCATGACTTGGTATGGAACGGAACACCTTTGTCTAATACATAAAACACATATTATCCTTTCTGTTTCCCTGAAGTATTCCAGGCATGATTTCAAAGGAGGCAAAGATGTAAGTGGAGTCTGTGTGGGTCTTCCAACACTGCAGTGCCAAGCAATAACATTGCTGCAATAAAAAAGGGGGGGGAGGGATGTTGTTACACTTCTCCAATCTCAGTCATTTTGTGGTTAATGGACGGTTGGAGAGCAACGAATAACCTGAAATGTGATGTAAGCATGGGGTAGAATGAAAGTGGAAAAGATACAGATTGTCATTCCGAATCAAGGGTAAAGGCCTTAACTTATGGTACAGTTTGCTATAAAAGCTTTTTTTTACTTTTAAAATTACTACTACACCGTTCCAAGAAAGTCTATTTGAATGGACGGTTATACCGCTTTGCATCATGTTCAGGCACGTTTCAAATTACCCCAAATAATCTGCTCTCTCTAGGGTCCTCAGCACAAAATGTTTAAAGAAATCCAACTGACGATTCGGTGGACCACAAGGTCTTCAACAACTTGAAGAAGCATCAGATCAAATGAAGAGGGAATTATTCACTAATTCCCTTGAAATTGATGGCCTACTGTTGTCGAAGTGTGTATGGAGTGTCCAAGTGTGTTCTCTTCTTGCTGATTCTCAGCATATCTTTGCTTTTCTAAAAATGGAAAGGTACCTTGTATGTAATAAATCCAATTGTGTGAGAAACGCATTCACTTAAAGCTCAGGTAAAACATATTCAATATTCTCCATATATTAAGACAGTATCTGAAGTGAAGATTGTCTACCTTTATTAGCCACTTCCCCTTAGTATACTCTGTACCTGATTGCAAATTTTTCTTGATACGCAATCCACTCACATATAATATTTGATTTGTACACGAACAAAATTTTTCTCATTATTTCCCTACGTTTTCCCCATTAAAGGTAGCCTTTGAAACGTTGTGTGGACAAAATACCACTCAAATTCAGCCATGCCTGCTCCTTTGTGAATAATAATTGCTGAAAATGCCCGAGGACGTACATAGTGTGCACCGTAATTAGTAGTGAGAATGTAACTCACTTATGCAACCTTTTGATGTCTAGGTGATCACTGAGACTGAGGATGCTGTCATGTATCACTCTAACACCTTGCTCGCGAGTCACGGGTAATGATGGATTTGGACTGTACTGTCAAGATGTTGTCTGCATTGTTTTTCTGCGACTGTTTGTTAATCCACTGGACCATTGTTGTTTGTGTTTTAAAATAATTCTTCTGTCTCAGGCAAACTCCTGTTCCGTGTAATATCCTGTCCAGTCTGGTACCTGTCATCCAATGTATGGTCTCCTTAATAAACAAGCCAATAAGTACTACATTTACCCGGCTAACTGAATACAAACGGTGCAGGGTGACAACATCACACATTAACCACCACATTTATAACCTCCAGGACAGTTTCATCTCATATAATGACGTATTTCACTCACCGAGTTCATGAGGTCCACCGTCCTCGGGACGGTGATATCTCAAATATAGACAACAAACTCAGTGTTCCCTATACAAACACCATATATACTGTGTTGAGTAGCTTCTGCACAAACTAACTGTGCTTGAAAGCTTTCCCTTTTTTCTTTTTTTTTAGGATACCATTAATATAGATCTGGATTACATATCTAATAATGTTACTAATTAATCAATGCCACCACCTGTCACATATTTAGTAAATGAGGATCAGCCACATCAAATGTTTAAATGATTCATTTTCATAATTACAACATAAAGGGGTTGGATGATTAAAATCCTCCAAGCTGCAGAAGTTGGGCAAGTCTGTGCAAAAGAATTGCACAGATTTATCAAGGGGAAAACTCCCCATTGCTTGTATAGGATTTTCTTTGATAAATATGCCTGTTTGCACTGGTTTTGTCCTACTTTTACAGCCAGGAGATTTTAGTAAATAGATCCCAAATTATGAATTCATGAGGTGCTATGTACTACATACAGTAAAAATCTAATATATATAAAGATGGCTGGAAACTAATGCTCTATGAAAAACGGTGTGGATGGTTGGCAGCAGCTTTTTGGCCATGACCAAACTGGCCCTCACCACCACCACAACTCAACGTCGGGCACCTCGCTGCTTGAAATTTGGGCGCACATGCTCCGACCCCAACACCGTGTTAAATGTCCCATATTGGCACGGATGGTTCAATATCCCGGACGGCCGCCGTTTCGAGTCCGCCACCCTACGCGCCGACATTTAAAGGTGGTGCGTAGGAGTCACAACACATTTCAGGAAGTCACACAGTTTGAATAGTTGTGGCATTCTACTCCAACATTTTCACTCTCTAACCTGTAAGCTATCAACACCACATTTCAACATAAGTGCTCCTATCTGCCGCCAGGACAAGAGACTCCGAAAATAATCATTTATGGCAGGAGATTAGCAACTAGGTCCGGCCGTGGGAATGGCAGAACTATAAAACAGTGGTTCTAGGACTGACAGCCAGAGCCATGCCTCCAGGACTGGAGGAGGTCCCCCCCCAAACCTGGGTACGTCTCCAATGAAGAAGCGGATTGAGCTCCGTCCTGAGCACAGAAGGAATCTGCGGGTGACCGGGAGACGGGACCATCAGCCACGTGAGAACTATGATCTGAAGAAGATAACAAGTGTTATGGGCCAATACCACGACGCAAAATAAGTGGGTCAAAAACAACGTTCAATTATATGCAGTACTGCGGCCACAACCTACAAATCAGGAATCATAAGACATTCCAATGTGATGTGACCATTTAGCCAGATAGTGCAACTCACATAAAGACCTAGATAGCAAAGCACTGGATGTAGTAGTACCATCATGTCAGTAAGAGTGGCAAACAAAGTGGCAATGTACGGTTGAAGACAGTTGAGCTCATGTATGAAAAAACAATTCATATTACAGTACACTTATTGCTTATGACATGAGTAGCCTTAATTGTCAGTGTAGTGCTTATGGGAAACACAAAGTTTGTATACTGCGAGACTTTAAAGACATATACTGTATTTCAAACATATTAAATCAAGGGTACGCTATGGTTTTAAAAGTCTGATCACCTTAAAATGTCAATGTAAAATGTATACCATGTCAATCTTGTACACCTGAAGAAACATGGCTATATTCAGGAACAATACGTGTTAAGATAATACAATGGACACATGAGTAGTTAGATTATATTAAAGGTAACGCTATGCTCACATACTCACAGTCTATGTAGCAATAGTCCTTATTTAAAAGTTACCTGTACACTGGACCATCAACATCCATGAGGTAAGACAGGCCATGGGCGAGGTTGAATCGGCTGTGCTACACTCTAAGGCAACACTGCCTTCAGAAATGGGCACGCAATCCCGGGGCACATGCCCGCACAGGTAGTGAGTCAGCCTGGCACTGGCAGCAGAGTTGTCAGTGCGACGGAGCCATAGCCTCCACATGCGCCTTGGTCTTCCCAGGACACTCGGAGGTGTCACCGCGAGCTGACTGCCTTGGGGTGTAGTCTAATGCCCTTGACCAGTCATACAATCAGCTGGTCTGCATTATTGGCAGACCGTTGAGATCAGGTGCCCTGCCAGCAGAGCGTCAACACTATTTCTGCTGCCAGCAATTCTCTGGCCATTGCCACCACCTCTTCCACATTGGCCTCACATTGTCAAACTAGACGGCCAGCAGTGTGGAGGGCGGACGTTACCATTTAAGACGACAGAAAAAGCGCTGGTTTTACTGAAACGTTTTAAACGTTTTTTTCCGATAACATTATAACGTTTTAAAAAAAATGCAGCGGTTTATATTGTTGGGGGCACATTCTCTAACGGTTTAATCATATTTACACGTGTACAAAATGCGCTACATGAACATTATAGGCCATTAGTGTAGCATGCAGTCAAAACATGACACTTTTTTCTCTTTACCCAAGTAACACAATTTGAAGAAGAAAACACTAGTTCATTGCCCATACAGTTACTGGCCAGAAAATACCGTCCATTTACAAAACGTCATGTCTACTTTCATACGTGTCATACTTACTGGGATGCATGAATCAGGAGGCTCAAAGAGTTTCCAGAAGGCAAGTCACAAATATCACGTCAACATCACAACATAAATGTACAATATTCATTCTGCAGTACAACAAAAAATAAACTATACCAGCACGCCTAGATATATAATATGGGCTAACTCACTACATATACGTTACCATTTAATTGTTTTACAACCACACCTTAATGGACTATTGAGTGCACGCAATTATGGGACTTACTGATTATCTGCTTCCATTCTTTTGTGGGAATAGATTTATCAGTTATTTTCTTTTACTGTACATTCATTCTACAACAGGCAAATACAACTCACTGCTTACCTCCCTTTCTTCTCTCCTCTTCTTTTGTTCTCTGTCCATACCTCTATACTTCTACCTTCTCTCTCTCTACCTCCCCCTCACTTTCTCTTCCTTCTCTCTTCATCCTCTCTCTAACACCCTTTCCCTCCTGTTTCTCCCATATCTGTCTCCCCCTCTCTCTCCAACTCTCTCTCTCTCTATTCTTCTCCCCTCCTCTCTCCCTACAACCCCCCTTCCCCCTCTCTCTTTCCCTCTTCATTCTCATCTCTGTAAGCTTTTCCTCTGACTGTTTTTCTAAGCATTTAATTTATCACTGCTACGTACATATGTCTGTATGAGTAAACAGTAGATACAAATACAAAGTGAACCCCCACCCCCTAAGAAACAGATAAAGTAGAGCTACACTCAAAATAGTCTTCCAGAAACAATTCTCATGTATTTGAGGAACAGTGGAGAGTGAGTGACTTTGCCCTACATAGCAGTCGAGGAGTGCCTGAGTTGTTCTTTCAATGAGCTGCTCTCACATAATAATTACCCTTTTTAACTGTTCAAAATACAGTAAAATATCTGCCAACTGAACTTACCTTGTCTACTTTTGATTGACCAGGGCCAAAGCTGAAGCTTCACGGCATTAGCCCCCTTTATCGACCTCACCAACATCCCTAATGCTCAACATGGCTCTGGAAGATGGAGGAGGAAGATGAGCAGAGGGAGGAGGCTTTTCAGCTTGCTGAACACCCATCGTGGATGCAGCACAGCAGCCGATGTCCGTACAAACCCATTCAAGTGGTCCGTGATGCGACAGATGAGGCAGACGAGCATTTTTTTGGAGCATCAACTATGTGTCAACGGCAACGTATGCATATTAACAGAGGTGTGGCAGAAGATACAAAAGACATAAAGAAACAACTGTCAGACAACATGCTATGCTGCAAACACTCGCTGCCAGTGAGACACAGAAAACAGGAGGGCACTGCTGCACTTGTGAGCAAGGACAAGCTGGGAGGAGTGGATCAAGCAATCAGGGAAGCGGCAAACACCAATGAATCCGTGATATTAACTGGGCCTGTCCAAAAACAGCGCCAGTATTTTATGCCAAGTGCCAAAGACACTCGTATGCTGTCCACAGGCGCCTGTTGTCCCACTGACGGCTGTTGTCCCAACCAACAACAGCTGTTCCACTGACAATGCTGTGTACCACTAACAAGTGCGGTTCCCCCGGCTATAGCAGACGAAACCAACTGATGCTACATTTTGAGCTGGTATAATTTTGTACCACATACATTCTTATTAGGTTCGTGAACATAAATAGATACATGGACAACAAAGAAACCCTGCTACTGACCTATACAAGTGGAAAATAACCCAATCAGTATATTGGTAGTAACCTAATGCGTGATAGGATTCTGACGGGGCTAGGATAAGAATACTTGTGAACAAAAGAAAAGGGAGGAGAAATAATCCCACATGCAGCACTCAGGTATATACAACTGATAACACATTTATTGAGAACATGTCACAGAAAACAACGTTAAACAACCTCAATACCTCTACGATGTGGAACAAAGCCACATAGTAAACCCAGATATAAGACGTAAAATAGCTATAACCAGTGATAAATGCACTATATAATTAAACATGTATCCCACAGAATGGTGAGGCAGAAATTAGCCTCCCATCAGTTAAATGGCCGGTCAAAAGATCAACACTGTTATGTTAGTTGAGAGCTAATAGTAAACTCTAACATAAATTGATAATTATACCAAGGGTCCTGCACAAAACCAGATGTCTGACCCGTCAGCAATATACATGAGTTAGGAGTTTACCTCTCGTGCATGACAGGGACAAAGTACTGCACAGAAGTGAAGCGTGTAGAATAATAACGCCAGCCTCTAGAATGATAGTGGCAAAACAATTAAATTAAGATACGCAAATATAGCACAAATATAGCACAATGAGGTTGCCAGATGGCAGTCTGTGTGACATGAGCCAGATAGTACATGTAAGACAACTGTTAGTGCATGTGGTTAGGGCAGTAACAACTGGGAAAAGGCATAAGTGGTCAGCGCCGATATATAGGGATAGTAAGGCAATACTTAGCCCAGAAAGAGCCCTCTGTGCGCATATTTCGTGTGAACCAGAGTTCTCTCCGCTTCCCATATGACGCTGTAACCGCCACTGAAACGGTGGCGAAACGTACGTCGGGGCTTGTCCTTGCTGTTGTTTGTACTCTCAACTGATTACCTCTCTTCATGCTTGTTCCTGCATCTCTCGAGAGTTTCTGCGTTTCAGTGGCAGTTACAGCGTTCATATGGGAAGACGGAGAGAACTCTGTTCACACGAACATTGCGCACAGAAGGCAACACCACATAGCACAACCAACTTACAGCTAAACACTACAAGAAATGGCTTCATTTTCAGGCTCCTCATCCTCACCGCAGATCAAGGGTTACAGTTTGGTTTCGAATTATTAATCCGTTGAGCGCAACAACACTAAGGTCGGTTACAGTCCGGATCCCATGGCTTCCCCTGTCAGAGAGAAATTCTTCATTGGGGTTCCAATTTGACAGAAAGACTTTGTCGGGGAGTCCGAGGTGTTTTGCTTTTCTTTCCGCATCCCTGGAGACAGAAGGTCTGCCCACATCTGTAAAGTAATGATCTATTGTTTTACTTATTTCTATAACGACAAATACCAAGGTACAGCAAACGGAGAGTGTAGAAGCGTAATAAATAGAAAGAGAGTGACTGAAATACAAGACATTTCTGGTTTCCTGGGGAAGTTGTTGTTTTCCCCTATTTATAAACAAGACCAAATGATATTACCATTTTAAAATGTTATATTGTTCCCTATATTCCTTCGTCTTTATTAGCTGCAACTAGCTTGTATCCACGTGCAAACATTGAGATAAGTAATGTATAGGAATAAATCATGATGATCAATTTCACTTTGTGTAATCTAATTTTGGTAACTGAGGCACAGGGAGATAAAGTGACTTGTGCGTGACACAAGAAGTTAGCACTCTCCAAAGCAGCCAGGAAGGCACTGATCAAATCTCTGTTACCGTGGGTGTTACCACTAGCCATTGCTTTAATGGTTCTTTGATGCTGACATAAACACTGGTTGGTATAGTGTCAGAGTTTGGAGAATGCTCCCTTCTGACGTGTAGCATTGCAATAAATCTATAACAACATTCTCCACCTTCCTAAATATTTTATTTTACATATACAATGAATAGGTTCATTGTTAAGGCTTCATTTATAAAAGACAACAGCAATTGAAAATGCATTAGAAGCCTATTAAATCCCATAAACAAAGTTCAGCTTCCTTAAACGCCCCCTGAACTTTATATAAAAGGAGACCCATGGAAAGGAAACATTTGTACTTCACTTGTAGAATAAGCTCCGTGACACTTGTGTATCCATCTGGATCCAGCTTTACCATCACCATGAGATACAGCGACAAACACAGCTATTTTTCAGCTGGGTCCCTCAAGGGAAGCTGTCATTTTCCCAAGATCTCCAGCCATGTCTCTTTGGTCCACCATGGGCTCCCATATGTCTTCCCATTGTAGCTCCCCCAAAGTCCATCATGGAGGCTCCTATAAGGGGAGCTGTCATTCTCCCAAGATTCCAGCCATGTCTCTTCCATTCACCATGAGGCTCACATAATTCTAACCATGGAAGCTCCTCACAATGTACATCATGGTGGCTCCCATAATTCTCCCATGTAGCTCCCCCAAAGTCCATCATGGAGGGTCCTATAAGGGAAGCTGTTTTCTCCAAAGATCTCCAGTCCATGTCTCTTCAGTCCACCATGGAGGCTTCCATATGTCTTCCCATTGTGCTCCCCCAAAGTCCATCATGGAGGCCTATAAGGGAAGCTGTCATTCTCCCAGATTTCCAGCCATGTCTCTTCCATTCACCATGGAGGCTCACATAATTATAACCATGGAAGCTCTCACAATGTACATCATGGTGGCTTCCATAATTCTCCCCATTGTAGCTCCCCCAAAGTCCATCATGGAGGGTCCTATAAGGGAAGCTGTTATTCTCCAAAGATCTCCAGCCATGTCTCTTCAGTCCACCATGGAGGCTCCCATATGTCTTCCCATTGTAGCTCCCCCAAAGTCCATCATGGAGGCTCCTATAAGGGAAGCTGTCATTCTCCCAAAATTTCCAGCCATGTCTCTTCAGTTCACCATGGAGGCTCACATAATTCTAACCATGGAAGCTCTCACAATGTCCATCATGGTGGCTCCCATAATTCTCCCCATTGTAGCTCCAACCAAGTCCATCATGGAGGATCCCATATTGCCCATCATGGAGGCCACTACAGAGCTCCCAGTGTCCATGGGGGATCAGGAGGTAAAGGAGTCTCTTTCTCTAAACACTCTTCTTTCAGTCATGGATGTGGTGCTGGAAGTGTACATGGCGGTTATAGTCATGGAAGCCACTTTAGCAGTTTTGGGGGCCACAGTGGTTGGAAGAAGGATGGCCTGCTCAGCATCAATGAGAAGGAAACAATGCAGCTTCTGAATGACCGACTTTCATCCTATCTGGAGAGAGTGAGCTCACTGCAGCAGGAAAATGCTCAGCTGGAGAGAAAGATCTGCGAGTGGTATGCAAACAATGCCCCCAGCTCATCCCCTGACTTCGGCCACTACTTCAGGACCATTGAAGAACTCCAGTGTCAGGTAAAGTAAAAGCAGACAAACAAAGGAACACTCAAATGAATTTATACAAAACAAAGGGGGAAATGAAGAAACCTATATATATTTATTTTAGGAGAGATAAAAAGAGGTGCATGCCACATAGCATAAACCTGTGTTGACATTTAATATCATATACAGTAAAAGGTTTCAAGATTAGCATACTTACAAGTGTAGCAAGATCATGCGCGTTTGAGAGATTGCATTTCTCATGAAAATATTACTCATCTGTGGCAAACTTCTGCAGTCCAAAATGGGAGGCTGGCGTCCCTTTCAACAATCCGGGGTCCACGGCTCAAATATCCAGTCCCCACTGTACCTCGCTGTCCAGGGAAGAAAGGCACTGAAGGATGTAAAGTGTCCAAACAGATGGTAATTGTATCACTTAGAGTAGCACTCGTGTCTCAATACACAGCTACTTGTAGAGGCGTGTTAACGCCACACGCCGGCATCCGGGCCCCAACGCGTTTCATCACACATATTAAATGTCAACACAGATTTATGATATGTGGCACGCACCTCTTTTTACTCTCTCCGAAACAGTTTATCGTGGATGTGGTTCATCCTTCCAGAAGCTGCGGATCTGTCCCTTCATTTATATCCTTTATTTAAACACTCTATTTCATTGAACTTTATGATATGGGCCTTTATTATATCAGTTTTTGTAATTTTTTGCATTCTATGCATATTTATAAATTGTCACATTCCCCTTTCTAAATCACTATTCACATGTCGTGTGCACATTTTGAGTGTGCACATGGATTTTCAATTGCACACTCTCCTATTTTAGGTTACATTGTTCACTTTATTTAATTTTATTGGGTATTTCTTAGCAAGCGCTCATTTTGTGTTTGATATACTGTTTATATATATATATTACATTCGCGCCTCAATCGAAACACAGCACAAATGTATGTCATGGAGCACATAGCATGTAACAGGGTCTATTTATCAATGTTTTCCAGCTGCAAAATGAGAGAAAAGCCAATACATAAAATGGTACCATGTTTATCATAGCAATAGAATAACATTATTTACAATAGGATTAATGTTCTTTAATAAATCTACATCAGTTGTGATCCGGTTTTAAACTTGCTTTATGTCTAATTAACTTTAAAAGGTTGAAGACTTGGGAAGCACAATAAGGGCCAAACATATTACTTTGTCATATAAAAAAAAAAAGCTGGAGGATTTCATAAGGCGTCATATGAACGAAATGAAAAAGGAAATGTAAACTATATTATGCAATATATATATATAAACTATAAATGTAATAAAATGGGACAGGCTGTTTCACAGCACAATGTGTATTACAGATCTCTGCGGTCACTGTGGAAAATGCCAGGATTGTTCTGCAGATAGACAATGCCAAACTGGCTGCTGATGACTTCAGAAACAAGTAAGTCTTCTGAATACAGAGTACAGAGAGAGTGAGAGAGGGAAGGATGGTAAGAGAGCGAGAGAGAGAGTGTAAGTAAGAAAGAAAGCTCCTTATAGTGAGGTGATTAATGCACTACCAACTACCAATCTACTAACGGCCATTCAATTCATTAGCCATCTCTCAGCAATTCCTCTTTATTGTTACCCAGACTTTGGAGATCACGCTCCTCACACTGAGTCATCAGCGCATCTTTCGTCGGCCATCGATATAAAGTTCACTACACTTACTCAGTCACTTTTTAGTGTTCAGTTTATCCCAACATACAATCACTTAGACAGACGCCATCTTCACGGCTGCATCTGTGCTCTCCACACGCACACTTGCACCTAAAATTTGACAGCCTAGTGTCTACTATCACAGGAGAAACAATTATCGTTTTTGGCACCTTTTACTAATGTGGTGTGTGTTATGATTTGATTTGTCTTATTGTCACAATGCCGCATATGTACCTCTAACTATGAAGAAATGATGATGTCACATGATATTCTCATTTTTAATAAAGTCCTCCAACTAAGAGGTGACAGATAGTGATCATTCAAGAATATTTAGTTTCGTTTGAGTCTGACATACTGGTATCTGGTTATCGTTTATTGCCTTCTAAACTAAACATTCTTCACTTATAGTGATTGCCACCAATTAAGTCCTCTTTCTAGATCTGCACAGACCCAGGAAGAGTCTTGACCTATCACAAACCCAACATATTGTATTTTTTTTTAATTCAAACTGTAGCAACATTAACCCATAAAGCACCAGATTGATTAAAATACATTATATAATTATTACAGTGAGATGGTGATTAATGCACTGTTAATAATGTACTAACGTTAATTCACTTCAGTAAAAGTTGATGCATAGTTAATTGTGTATTACTGCACTTCTCACTAGACTGAATAGTGAGGACAGAGAGATATCTATGAATGTAAATGTACGCAGGTTTCTCTTAATTCTTTGTCTTTCTTGGCTTGTGCAGTAAATATATCTATAATTCTCTCCCGAAGGTATGAGATGGAGCTCAGGCTGAGGAACAATGTTGAAGCAGACCTGAGCGGTCTACGCAGAGAACTGGAGGGGCTGAACATGGAGAGATGTGACTTGGAGATGCAGGTTCAAAACCTCCAGGAAGAGCTGCAGCAAATGAAGAGGAACCATGAAGAGGTAACGTACGAGGAAAGAAATGAGGATCATTGGGCTGAATAGAAGGCTCCTACGATTAGATTCCTTTAATCATATAATTACTGTATAAACATTAGTAGAGATAGTAAACTGAATGATAAAAAAAGATCTCCTTGAGGTCTCAAAGACTTCTTGGTATTAATGGCGGGAGCTCATAACGTCACCTTGGAGGTCGGTTATCTGATACAAGAACATACTGTACTGTACTCCCAACCTTTAACATGATCTTCTGCCACTGTAGGAGGTGACATGTCTGCGCGCTCAGCTGGGCGCCAGAGTCAATGTGGAAGTGAACGCTGCTCCATCTGTGGATATGAATGGGGCCTTGTCTGAGATCCGAGAGCAATATGAAAACCTGATGGAGAGGAACATGAGAGAGGCTGAGAACATGTTCCTTGCAAGGGTATCTGGGCTTCTTTGATTGTCCTTGTTTCAATATAGTTTAATTCAGCCACTTCAAATCTTTGCTCAGATTAGAGAGATGTCAAACAAAACCATATACCTGCAAGTGCTGCACCCACAACATATCATAAGCAAATGATCCTTTAATTTCACTATTCTACTACTGTATATTCTGTAATACGTCCATTTCCCCTGATTGTTACAGCAATCCATTGTATAAACTACAAGTGGTATTCACTGTCATTGTTATTTAGGGAAACATATTATTAATACTGATGCTGATGTACTCTAATCTCATCAGAAACCCCTACACCTAAGAAGTGGGAATAAAATAGTGTAACATTTTCTCTAGCAATTAGTATATATGTATGGCTATAAATGTAAAACAAGGAAGTCAATGCATTCCAGGCATTGTCCCAGGAGGCCGCCTCTGTGGGTCTTTATCTCTGTTCTGTGTTTCTGTCCTCATAGAGTGAGGAACTGAATCGTCAGGTGGCGTCCGGTTCTGAACAGCTGCAGTCAGTCCAAACCGAGATCATTGAGTTGAGGCGCTGTGTGCAGAGCCTGGAGATTGAGCTGCAGAGCGAGCTGAGCATGGTATAGTTTAGCAATTCATGTCTGAAATATGCACTTACTCCTTATTACATTGAGATATATGACCGGATTCATATTCAAGTTTCCATTGGTTTAGAGGAGCTAAGCCTATTTCAGTAAAGCATTAGGATCTAAGGGCCTATCTAGTAAGATTTTACAGTAAAACGTTGTGTGCATCACAATCTCTGTGCTACCATGTACAGCTGTACAACAAACACCGTCCATTCCTGTGCGCCAAAACAAATGGGAAACAAATATATTTTTGACGCCGCTGGCGCAGACGAATACATTTGAGCTATGTACAAAGGTGCACACAAGAGCAATTTAAATTGAGTTTGACATGCAACAATTTTGCACATAAAGGCTGTTTGAAAAGTTTAGTATGTAGGCCCCATAGAGTGTGCTATAGTATACAGATACTATTTGTGCCCTACACATATTATTGTGGGACATACAAGTAGTATGTTTTGTCAATCTGCATCACCTCTCACGCCCGTTATGCTCCATGTATGATAGAAATCAGCCCTGGAATGCACCTTGGCAGAGACACAGGCCACTTACAGTTCCCAGCTCACCCAACTACAAGGTCTGATCGACAACGTGGAAGGACAGCTGGCCCAGATCCGATCTGACCTGGAGCGCCAGAACCATGAGTACCGGGTCCTCATGGACCAGAAGACCCATCTGGAGATGGAGATCGCTACTTACAAACGTCTGCTGGAAGGACATGACATCCAGTATGTAAAACAACATCCCATTTAGGGCCTGTTCTTCAGTGGTGGGGTATATCTATATTGATATAGCGTTATCCCTTTTAATAGTCTTGTATGAATAAACTCACTTTCATTACAATACAGTGCGCTCTATTCATTCAGGATATTCCCTGTTTTCAGACATAATTTGTTAACGACTAATGTATATGATAAAAGGAAGTGAAAATGGGAGATAATACCTTTTCACTATCATGTTGAAGAAATGGTGCTTGAAACTGCTTCCAAGTGGTTTTAATGACAGTAACTAAAATGAAGTAAATAAACAAATTGATGTTGTGGATACAGTACAACTACAGAGTTAGACAAAGGGGAGGGAAACTGAGCAAAGTGACTGGACCAAAAACTACCTTTAATACCTAATAATCCTTAAACTTTCTTACTTACTCTGCAGTGCTACAGGACACCACATCTCAGGGGGCAAACATGGTGAGTAGAAATAGAACGTAAAGGTCCTCGAAGTCATTGCAATATAACCAGTGCTTAGACAATAGCCAGGAGTCATCAAAGCGTGATCTATGCTATCGTGCTTAAATCAGTGATATCTGCCTTTGACTTTAATGGTAGGCATTGATGAGTCGGGCGCGATAGCATGGATAGCGCTTAGATGACACACGGCCAATGAAAGTTCCAGGCTCTTGTATATAGTAATAATGCTATAAAAGGAGACACAAAACATCACAAAGCACATTGTAGTATTAAATTACATAATTTTGGCTGTCTGTATCAACTGTAATAACTCCCAATGTCTTTCCTTTTTAGGGTGTCACCACAGCGTGTCTCATCACACCTCTGAACACGGACACCACACCAAATGTTAAACAACCTCCTGATTCTTCTGGGGACACATCAAGGTGTAACATCAAAACTGAGAAACTTCAGAACAAATGAAGAAAGGAATTATTCACTAAACTCCCTAGAAATCGATGGTCTGCCTTTGTCTGAAGCTGCGTTTGAATGTCCATGTCCATATTTTCTTGTTTTTTCTCAGCATATCTTTGCTTTTTCATAAGTGGGCAGATTGTAAGTGATAAATGCAATGGTTTGGGGGAAACACATTCACTTTGGGATCAGGTGAAACATCCTGCAGATTCTGGATAGGTACGATGATAAGCATGATGAGGAGAACATGTGATTAAGATACAGATCTCTGAAGTGTTAAATCCCTGTGGACAACCTTTGTACCTATATTTAGTCATATACTAAATTTAAATTGCAAGTTCTCCAGGTGAGAAATTGACATATATAATATTCTATAGAGAGAGGGTCTCTCTGTGGACTACAGTATATAATCACTCCAATGCCGCCATGCAGTTTAATGAAAGATAATTGTTCATAGAGTCAGTAGACATACTGTAGTGTGCACCTGTATTCAGCAGTGACAATGTAACCTCCTAAATGCAACCATTGTGATTGTATAAGTGATCACTGAGGCTTTGTTCTCATGCATATCTCTATGGGTATGTGAATCACAAATACTGATGGTTTTGGACTGGACTGTCAAGATTTTGCCTTCCCTATATTTCTATGATTATTCTGGTTATGCACTGGAACTCTTTCTGAATTTCTTTAATAAACTCTTTCTTTTGTCTCATGCAAACTGCTGTTGTGTACAGTTAATACACTTTTGACCAGATGAAATAACGGTGCTGTCGTAAAGCACCTTGCTGTCCATTCAAATTAAGTGCTCGCCTTAATTGTTAACATTGTTTTGAACATATGACTCTTAATGCTCAGCAATGGGCTATTTAGAATTATGTTGATTAAGAAAATACATCATTTCTTTAATAAACTCTTTCTATTTCTCTCATGCAAACTGTTGTTTTGTACAGTTAATACACTGAAACTGAACTACAGTATGTGTAAAAAAATAAATAATCCATTCCAGATGTTTAGTGGCAAAAAGGTAAGAGAGAGAGAGATAGGTCAACAGAACAGGAGATAGAGTCAAGGGTATTATTCTCAAAAATAGGTCGGACAACCGCATGTTTAAAAGGTG
Source organism: Ascaphus truei (assembly GCA_036426205.1). Classification (NCBI taxonomy): domain Eukaryota; kingdom Metazoa; phylum Chordata; class Amphibia; order Anura; family Ascaphidae; genus Ascaphus; species Ascaphus truei. The sequence continues at coordinate 95,617 of WSYH01000275.1, forward strand.
ATGGAAAAGTGCCAGAGCAAAGAGATGAGTTACAAATATTAGTGAGGATAGGGGCCGAGGATAAATGGGAGGCTAAAGGAGATGGCAGGGAATGGGGTGGAGGCTGAACGTGGTGCATGTTCAGGGGAAGAGCAGCAGAGACACTTCTTCCATTGTAACTGGAGAAATTGAGTCAAAGGTAGAAGGAGCAGGGAGATTTGGGAGGAGAGGTGCTAAAGGAGCAGGGGGGTTAGGGAGGACAGGTGCTGAAGGAGCAGGGAGATTTGGGAGGACAGGTGCGGAAGGAGCAGGGGGATTTGGGAGGACAGGTGCTGAAGGAGCAGGGGGATTTGGGAGGACAGGTGCTGAAGGAGCAGGGGGAGAGGGGATTTGGGGCAAGGTGCTGAAGAGCAGGGGGATTTGGGAGGGGGAGGAGCAGGGTGATGAAGGGAGCAGGGGATGAGGGGAGGACAGTGCTGAAGGAGCAGGGGGATTGGGAGCCAGGTGCTGAAGGAGCAGGGGGATTTGGGAGGACAGGGCTGTGAAGGAGCAGGGGGATTGGGAGGCACAGGTGCTGAAGGAGCAGGGGGATTTGGAGCACAGGTGCTGAAGGAGCAGGGGGATTTGGGAGGCAGGGCGGAGAGGAGCAGGGGGATTTGGGAGGACAGGTGCTGAAGGAGCAGGGGGATTTAGGAGCACAGGTGCTGAAGGAGCAGGGGGATTTGGGAGCACAGGTGCTGAAGGAGCAGAGTGAGTGGATTAAGCAGAGTTTGTTGTACAAGGAAGGTGAAGGGAGTCAAAGACAGAGAAATGGTGCTATGAGTGGGATAGGTGCTATGAGTGGGATAGGTGCATGAGTGGGATAGGTGCTATGAGTGGGATAGGTGCTATGGTGGGATAGGTGCTATGAGTGGGATAGGTGCCTATTTGTTAAAGAGTTAAAGTAGCTGACAAGAAAAAAAAGGCAGAATACATGCAGGACAGGACTAATTTGTAGAAGGAAATCTAAGTTTTTCAGCATCATATTTTTCAATGTTTCAATAAATCCTATGAGGCCATTTTAAAGTATTTCATAACATTTGATAAACAGTATCAATGTACAGATGCAGCGGCCGTTATTCGAACACTTCACGCGTTGTATACCTCGAAATATCCATGTCATGGCGCGTGATTTCTTCCAACCGTAGCGCCTTAAGACGCAAGTGCAGAAAGTGGCATTTTAGTGTTCTGGTTTTTAAACAGCTGAAATTGACACGGTAGCACAGCGCTGTGCACATTACCATTCATTCATTTCTGCCACGGATACGCAAAGAATTGCACCCAAGGAAACAGAATCCACGAGATTCAAACAAAGCAACAGCGATAAACACGGGAGCCTGGTGTGATTGGCCGCGTGAGTGCCGCGTGGAATACAGCAGAGCACACGGAAACGGCGCCGTGAAATGTTCGCATGACGCTACTGCGTCTGTATCAAGGTGTTTTGCTACAAGCCTGCCTTGCAGTATATCAGGCTTGCATTTAGTGATGTCAATCGGGGGGGTCAGGGAAAGAACATATATTAAGCGGGGTGTATCAAATTTTACCCTTTAGATATCATTTACTTCCCTTTATTAACAACATTTCTGTCATGTCTGATAACTGCCTGGTTACAATTTTCTCTAGAGAAATGGGACTAACAAGTTCTTAGAATTGAAACACCCCCAAAAAGCACTGTGCAGTTCATAAAGGATAAACACGTGTTGGGGGAAAAAGTGGCTTCACTGGCTCTGCACACTTAACCCAAGCTGTGCGACAAGCTGTGTAATGCGCAGGCATATACAGCCATGTTTACATGCCATGAAGCAAAAGGTGACACTATGAGTTCTAATTTGCATGTCATTTCCCAGAATCCCCGGCTGCAGTGGAAGCACTGTTGCTAGAGATATGGTGAAAAACCGGGTTGCAGACCTGCTGAGACCGTGGTTGTGGTCACGTGACATTCTGTTTGCAGTAAATACAAATAAATAAACACCTTTGGTTTTTTATCTGTACCCAGAGCCTGCACATCACATCCAGTTTAGATAACATCACAAATAATGGGATTTACGCAACATAAGGATGAGCTGCCCCACAAACACAAACTAATACACTTTGTACAACTCCGTTCTGAGTTAAGTAATGTGGCAAAGTTGTGTCACTTTTTGGGAATGACTCCATAAACCAACATTACCAACTCAAGTCTGATCTAACGCCAAACGTGCTTCCAGCAGTTCATCACTCCCTTTTCGGTGCTTGATGTCTGACAGACTACTTGTATATCAGAAACATTGTAAGATAATGGACAGCAAGACATTGCAGAGCAATGGCATGCGATTCCAAAAGCACTGAAGCCATGTCACCTTGTCGCTTACTTTCCAACATCTAGCAATTTCCTGTATACTAACGTATAAAGGTGCATCAAGTATTGCAAACCTTCATCTAGTTAAGTGAGATAGCCTTATTTAGGCCTGGGGACGTAGTGCCCCAAACAGTGCGGAGGCTCGCTGAGGCTCAGGGAAGACGGGTCGTTTCCTGGCCTTACAGCGCGCCGTCAGGGGCGGGCGGGGGGGCGGCCAGTGACGTCACGGAGCTGGTTCGCCCTCATTGGGCGAACCGCTCACGTGACCGGCCCTGCGCTCCGGCAAGCGGGGAAATTTCAAAACTCTCAGACACACGCTTCCCCAAGTGTGCGGACGCGTGCGCGAGCCCCTGCTAAAGCCGCTCTCATTGCGGTGCAGGGCTCAGTGCCGAGCAGCAGCGCGCTCAGCACGGGTCAGCGCATAAGGCTGGACCATGCCCGAGGCCTAATGGTGCATCCAATCTTTGGTTGAAATCAGTAGAGAGAAGACGATATTTTGGATATTATTCTTACATTTTGTTTCTGTGTAACACCCCATAACAAAGGACATTCTTTTACTTTCAATAGAAATTAAACAATAATGCATTTTACTGTATTATTTGTTTCATGTAGATATTCCTCGTCAATCTAAGACACAGATGGGCTTATTCTATAAGCCGGGCGTGGAAAGCCCCATTGACTTCAAAGGGACGCGTTCCGTGAAATATCGTAGAAAAGGTAATCTCGCAATTCACAGAATAAGCCCCCAAATCCCCTAGAATTCCTGCTGCTTCTTTATTTAAAATCTGCACCAACAGAGCTGTAGATGTCGAGAGGTCAGTCTGTGAAAGGGGGAGGGGGGGGAGGGGCGGTCCTGAATGCAACTTGCAGATATATCCAGGCCTTAGTGTTGTCAATGCCTGGGAAACTTAGTGTTGTCAATGCCTGGGAAACTTAGTGTTGTCAATGCCTGGGAAATTATGTTGTCTGCTGGGAAACTTAGTGTTGTCAATGCCTGGGAACTAGTGTTGTCAATGCCTGGGAAACTTAGTGTTGTCATGCTGGAAACTTAGTGTTGTCAATGCCGGGGAAACTTAGTGTGTTCAAGCGATGGATTCCCCAGCAGCGAGATATTCTTCATGGGGGTTCTCATTCGGCAACACCGGGGCCGGATTACCCAATAGGCAGACAAAGCACGTGCTAAGGGCACCAGCAAAGCAGGGGCACCACCAAAAAACTGAGAATTTGTTTTGAAATAATTTGATATTTAATATTTTAAAAAAGCATTGAAGTAGTCACCATGGCAAAATCAAAACTGCGTTGGGTATTCTTACACTCCACTATATACTCTTTCCCCATTCTCTTTTATAACTTATCCCCCACCTAAACCAGGGGTTGTACTACTGACGTGAGTACACCCCCTGCGAGGAAAATCAGAATGCGAGGAAATCGGATCCGGTCATGTGTTGCAATAAATGTATGTGTATATACGTGAAACTAACTACATGATGTTCTATATGAAAGTGTGGAAGCGATTTATAAATAGGAAGTAGGACTAAAAATACAAGACGCTTTCTGGCATGCTGCTGAATGGTTTGTTCTGTCCCTATTTATAAAAAGACCTAATTATATAAACATATATTATCATTGTAATGCTATGCTGTTCCCTATATTCCTTCATTTTTATTCAACTACAACTAGCTTGTATCCACGTGCAAACAAGTCGAGATTAAGTACAGTAATGTATAGGAATAAATCATGATGATCAATTTCCCTTTGTGTAATCTAATTTTGGTACCTGAGGCACAGGGAGATAAAGTGACTTGTGCAGTGACACAAGAAGTTAGCACTCTCGAAAGCAGCCAGGGAAGGCACTGATAAATCTCTGTTACCGGGGTGTTACCACTAGCCATGCTTTAATGGTTCTTTGATGCTGACATAAACCACTGGTTGGTAATATTGTTAGAGTTTGGAGAATGCTCCTTCTGACGTGTAGCTTGCAATAAATCTAACCACATTCTCCACCTTCCTATAAGATTTTATTTTACATATACAATGAATAGGCTGCAATTGTTAAGGCTTCATTTATAAAAGACCAACAGCAAATTGAAATGCATTAGAAGCCTATTAAATCCCATAAACGCAGCTCAGCTTCCTTAAACGCCCCTGAACTTCATATAAAAGGAGACCCATGGAAGGAAACATTTCTATTCACTTGTAGAAGATAAGCTCCGGTGACACTTGTGTATCCACCTGGATCCAGCTTCACCATCACCATGAGATACAGCGACAAACACAGCTATTTTTCAGCTGGGTCCCTCAAGGGAAGCTGTCATTTTCCCAAGATCTCCAGCCATGTCTCTTCAGTCCACCATGGAGGCTCCCATATGTCTTCCCATGTAGCTCCCCAAAGTCCATCATGAGGCTCCTATAGGGACTGTCACTCCCAAGATTTCCAGCCATGTCTTCCATTCACCATGGAGGCTCACATAATTCTACCATGGAAGCTCTACAATGTACATCATGTGGCTCCATAATTTCCCCATTGTAGCTCCCCCAAGTCCATCATGGAGGGTCCTATAAGGGAAGCTGTTATTCTCCAAAGATCTCCAGCCATGTCTCTTCAGTCCACATGGAGGTTCCATATGTCTTCCCATTGTAGTCCCCCCCAAGTCCATCATGGAGGCTCCTATAAGGGAAGTGCCATCTCCCAAAATTTCCAGCCATGTCTCTTCAGTTACCATGGAGGCTCATAATTTCACCATGGAAGCTCTCACAATGTCCATCAGGTGCTCCCATAATTCTCCCCATTGTAGCTCCTCCAAAGTCCATAGGAGGTCCATATTGCATCATGGAGGCCACTACAGAGCTCCCAGTGTCCATGGGGGATCAGGAGGTAAAGGAGTCTCTTCTCTAAACACTCTTCTTTCAGTCATGGATGTGGTGCTGGAAGTGTACATGGGCGGTTATAGTACGGAAGCACTTAGCAGTTTTGGGGGCCACAGGGGTTGGAAGAAGGATGGCCTGTCAGCATCAATGAGAAGGAAACAATGCAGCTTCTGAATGACCGACTTTCATCCTATCTGGAGAGAGTGGCTCACTGCAGCGGAAAATGCTCAGCTGGAGAGAAAGTCTGCGAGTGGTATGCAAACACATGCCCCCAGCTCATCCCTGACTTCAACAACTACTTCAGGACCATTGAAAGTCCAGTGCCAGGTAAAGTAAAAGCAGACAAGGAAAGGAACACTCAAATTACTTTATACAAAATAATGGGGATAATGAAGAAACACACACACACACAAACATTATATACATCATACACACATACAGATATACGTTCACGCCTCACATCTTAAAAACTTTACAAAAAACACAGCAAAGATTAATGTCATGTTAACAACAGCACACAAATAGGGTCTACTTATCAATGCACCCGTTTATCATAGCAATACAATATAATTATTTCCAATGCGATTAATGTTCTTAATCTACATCAGTTATGCTCGAGTTTTTAAAGCTGGGACACTTTGATGCATACAGTAATCTCTCATTGTGTCTTCTGAACTTTATAAGTTAAGATTTAGAAAGCACAATAAAAGCCAAACATTATTATTTTGTTATATATAAAAAAAAAAGTTGGAGGATTTCATAACGCATCATATATGAAAAAGTGAAAAGTAAAGTAAGCTGTGTGGAAGAAAAGGACAGGCTATTTCACAGCACAAGTGTTATTACAGATCTCTGCCGCCACTATGGAAAATGCCAGTATTGTTTTGCAAATAGACAATGCCAAAGAGGCTGCTGACTTCAGAACAAGTAAGTCTTCTGAACAAGAGAACAGAAAGAGTGAGAGAGGGAAGGATGGTAAAAGAGAGAGTGTTAGTGAGAATGAATGTTCCCTACAGTGAGAAGGTGATTAATGCACTGTTAATAATGTGTCAATGTCCATTCACATTCAGAAGTTGATGTATAATCAGTTGTTATACTTACTTCTCATTAGAATGAATATGGAGAGAGACATCTATGATAGTAAATGTATGCCAGGTTGTAATGTTAAAATTATTTCTGCTTCTTGGTTTGTGAAGTAAATAAATCTATAACCGTTCCTAAGGTATGAGATGGAGCTCAGGCTGAGGAACAATGTTGAGGCGGACCTGAGCGGTCTAGCAGAGTCCTGGAAGGGCTGAAACATGGAGAGATGTGACTTGGAGATGCAAGTTCAAAGCTCCAGGAAGAGCTGCAGCAAATGAAGAGGAACCATGAAGAGGTAATGTACGAGGAAAGAAATGAAGATCGTGGGGCTGAATAGAAGGTTCCAAAGGTTGGAATCATTTAATCATATTATTACTGTATTAACAAGGGTAGAGATGGTAAGTGGATGATAAAGAGATGTCCTTGATGTCACAAAGATTTCATGGTATTAGAGGCAGGAGTTCATAATATTATTCGGAGGTCAGATATCAGATACAATGAAGATGCACTCCCAAACCTATCATTCTTATCCTTATTTCTGCACTGTAGGAGGGTGAAATGTCTGTGCGCTCAGCTGGGCGCCAGAGTCAACGTGGAAGTGAACGCTGCTCCATCTGTGGATATGAATGGAGCCTTGTCTGAGATCCGAGAACAATATGAAAACTGATGGAGAGGAACATGAGGGAGACGGAGAACATGTTCCTTCAAAGGGTACTGTCCTTTTTTGAATTTCATATCTCAAAACAGTTTAATTAAGCACTTCAAATCTTTGCTCAAAGAGTAAAGAAAAGTCACACAAACCCCTATTAACTGCAAGTTCTGCACCTATATAATTAGAAAAGGATGCTTTAATTTCACTATTCTACTATATTCTGTAATAAGTGCAATTTCTCCTGACTGTCAAAACAATTCATTGCTTAAACTACAAGTGGTGTTCCCGGAGAATGATCACAATCAAAGTAATTTATCCCCAACACAACTAAACGAACCCATATTACTATACACCTTGCTGACATGAAAATGATTTTCCCAATTCATCCCCATCTAGACACGCAGATACGCAATATTACCGGGTGAGGGCTGAGGCCTGCTTGAACAAAGACCCTGACTCTGAAAACATGACACTGGTTTGCAGCGGGGAGCCTAGTTTGAAACCCAGTGTAGCTTTCCTTGGGATCCTCAGGGAGTCACTTTATCTCCTTGTGCCACAGGCACAGGGAGTAAATATTTAACATTGTTGGTTATGGGACAGGGACCTATTCATGTACAGTGTTGCATACACTGTCACTGCTATATGATGTACTATAATCTTATGGAAACCTTACTTCCCTACCCCTATTTTCTTTAACAATTATTTCATCATACTGTATGGCTATAAATGTAAACACGGAAGTCAGCATTCAGGCATTGTCCCAGGAGGCCGCCTCTGTGTGTCTTTATCTCTGTTCTGTGTTTCTGTCCTCATAGAGTGAGGAACTGAACCGTCAGGTGGCGTCCGGTTTTGAACAGCTGCAGTCAGTCCAAACCGGAATCATTGAGTTGAGGCGCTGTGTGCAGAGCCTGGAGATTGAGCTGCAGAGCGGAGCTGAGCATGGTATAGTTTAGCAATTCATGTCTGAAATATGCACTTACTCCTATTACATTGAGATATATGACCGGATTCATATTCAAGTTTCATTGGTTAGAGGAGCTAAGCCATTTCAGTAAAGCATTAGGATCTAAGGGCCTATCTAGTAAGATTTTACAGTAAAACGTTGTGTGCATCACAATCTCTGTGCTACCATGTACAGCTGTACAACAAACACCGTCCATTCCTGTGCGCCAAAAAATGGGAAACAAATATATTTTTGACGCCGCTGGCGCAGACGAATACATTTGAGCTATGTACAAAGGTGCCACAAGAGCAATTTAAATTGAGTTTGACATGCAACAATTTGCACATAAAGGCTGTTTGAAAAGTTTAGTATGTAGGCCCCATAGAGTGTGCTATAGTATACAGATACTATTTGTGCCCTACACATATTATGTGGGACATACAAGTAGTATGTTTTGTCAATCTGCATCACCTCTCGACCCCGTTATGCTCCATGTATGATAGAAATCAGCCCTGGAATGCACCTTGGCAGAGACACAGGCCACTTACAGTTCCCAGTCACCCAACTACAAGTTGATCGACAACGTGGAAGGACAGGGCCCAGATCCGTCTGACCTGGAGCGCCAGAACCCTGAGTACCGGGTCCTCATGGACCAGAAGACCCATCTGGAGTGTGAGATCGCTACTTACAAACGTCTGCTGGAAGGACATGACATCCAGTATGTAAAACAACACCATTTAGGGCCTGTTCTTCAGTGGTGGGGTATATCTATATTGATATAGCGTTATCCCTTTTATAGTCTTGTATGAATAAACTCACTTTCATTACAATACAGTGCGCTCTATTCATTCAGGATATTCTGTTTTCAGACATAATTTGTTAACGACTAATGTATATGATAAAAGGAAGTGAAAATGGGAGATAATACTTTTCACTATCATGTTGAGAAGAAATGGTGCTTGAAACTGCTTCCAAGTGGTTTTTAATGACAGTAACAAAATGAAGTAAATAAACAAATTGATGTTGTGGGGTACAGTACAACTACAGAGTTAGACAAAGGGGAGGGAAACTGAGCAAAGTGATGGACCAAAAACTACCTTTAATACCTAATAATCCTTAAACTTTCTTACTTACCTGCAGTGCTCAGGACACCACATCTCAGGGGCAAACATGGTGAGTAGAAATAGAACGTAAGGTCCTCGAAGTCATTGCAATATAACCAGTGCTTAGACAATAGCCAGGAGTCATCAAAGCGTGATCTATGCTATCGTGCTTAAATCAGTGATATCTGCCTTTGACTTAATGGTAGGCATTGATGAGTCGGCGCGCGATAGCATGGATAGCGCTTAGATGACACACGGCCAATGAAAGTTCCAGGCTCTTGTATATAGTAATAATGCTATAAAAGGAGACACAAACATCACAAAGCACATTGTAGTATAAATTATAATTTTGGCTCGTCTGATCAACCTGTAATAACTCCACATGTCTTTCTTTTTAGGGTACCACAGCGTGTCTCATACACACCTCTGAACACGGACACACACCAAATGTAAAAAACCTCCTGATTCTTCTGGGGACCCATCAAGGTGTAAAATCCAAAACGAGAAACTTAATCAGAACAAATGAAGAAAGGAATATTCACTAAACTCCCTAGAAATCGATGTCTGCTTGCTTTGTCTGAAGTGCGTTTGATGTCCATGTCCATATTTTCTTGTTTTTTTCTCAGCATCTCTTGCTTTTTCATAAGTGGGCAGATTGTAAGTGATAAATGCAATGGTTTGGGGAAACACATTCATTTGGGATCAGGTGAAAACATCCTGCAGATTCTGGATAGTACGATGATAAGCATGATGAGGAGAACATGTGATTAAGATACAGATCTCTGAAGTGTTAATCCTGTGGACAACCTTTGTACCTATATTTAGTCATATACTAAATTAAATTGCAAGTTCTCCAGGTGAGAGAGAATTGACATATATAATATTCTATAGAGAGAGGGTCTCTCTGTGGACTACAGTTTAATCACTCCAAGCCGCCATGCAGTTTAATGAAAGATAATTGTTCATAGAGTCAGTAGACATACGTAGTGTGCACCTGTATTCAGCAGTGACAATGTAACCTCCTAAATGCAACCATTGTGATTGTATAAGTGATCACTGAGGCTTTGTTCTCATGCATATCTCTATGGGTATGTGAATCACAAATACTGATGGTTTTGGACTGGACTGTCAAGATTTGCTCCTCCTATATTTCTATGATTATTCTGGTTATGCATCGGAAACTCTTTCCTGAATTTCTTTATAAACTCTTTCTTTTGTCTCATGCAAACTGCTGTTGTGTACAGTTATACACTTGACCAAGAAATAACGGTGCTGTCGTAAAGCACCTTGCTGTCCATTCAAATTAAGTGCTCGCCTTAATTGTTAACATTGTTTTGAACATATGAACTCTTAATGCTCAGCAATGGGCTATTTAGAATTATGTTGATTAAGAAAATACATCATTTCTTTAATAAACTCTTTCTATTCTCTCATGCAAACTGTTGTTTTGTACAGTTAATACACGAAACTGAACTACAGTATGTGTAAAAAATAAATAATCCATTCCAGAGTTTAGTGGCAAAAAGGTAGAAGAGGAGAGGAGGTCAACAGAACAGGGATAGAGTCAAGGGTATTATTCTCAAAATAGTCGGACAACCGCATGTTTAAAAGGTGATGGAAAAGTGCCAGAGCAAAGAGATGAGTTACAAATATTAGTGAGGATAGGGCCGAGGATAAATGGGAGGCTAAAGGAGATGGCAGGGAATGGGGTGGAGGCTGAACGTGGTGCATGTTCAGGGGAAGAGCAGCAGAGACACTTCTTCCATTGTAACTGAGAAATTGAGTCAAAGGTAGAGGAGAGAGGGGATTTGGTAGGAGAGGTGCTAAAGGAGGCGGGGGGTTAGGGAGGCAGGTGCTGAAGGAGCAGGGAGATTGGGAGGACAGGTGCGGAAGAGCAGGGGGATTTGGGGAGGACAGGTGCTGAAGAGCAGGGGGATTGGGGGAACAGGTGTGAAGGAGCAGGGGGATGTGGGAGGACAGGTGCAGAAGGAGCAGGGGGAATTGGGAGGACAGGTGGGGAGAGGAGAGCAGGGGGAATTGGAGGACAGGTGCTGAAGGAGCGGGGGGGGGATTTGGGAGGACAGGTGCTGAAGGAGCAGGGGGATTTGGGAGGACAGGTGCTGAAGGAGCAGGGGGATTGGGAGGACAGGTGCTGAAGGAGCAGGGGATTTGGGAGCACAGGTTGCTGAAGGAGACAGGGGATTTGGGAGGACAGGTGCTGAAGGAGCAGGGGGATTGGGGAGACAGGTGCGAAGGAGCAGGGGGATTTGGGAGCACAGGTGTGAAGGAGCAGGGGGATTTGGGAGGACAGGTGCGGAAGGGCAGGGGGATTTGGGAGGACAGGTGCTGAAGGAGCAGGGGGATGGATTAGGAGCACAGGTGCTGAAGGAGCAGGGGGATTTGGAGCACAGGTGCTGAAGGAGCAGTAGAGTGAGTGGATTAAGCAGAGTTTGTTGTACAAGGAAGGTGAAGGGAGTCAAAGACAGAGAAATGGGTATGAGTGGGAAGTGTATGAGGATAGGTGCTATGAGGGGATAGGTGCTATAGTGGGATAGGGCTATGAGTGGGGATAGGTGCTATGAGTGGGATAGGTGCCTATTTGTTAAAGAGTTAAAGTAGCTGACAAGAAAAAAAAGGCAGAATACATGCAGGACAGGACTAATTTGTAGAAGGAAATCTAAGTTTTTTCAGCATCATATTTTTCAGTTTCAATAAATCCTATGAGGCCATTTAAAGTATTTCAAACATTGATAAACAGTATCAATGTACAGATGCAGCGGCCGTTATTCGAACACTTCACGCGTTGTATACCTCGAAATATCCAGTCATGGCGCGTGATTTCTTCCAACCGTAGGCCTTAAGACGCAAGTGCAGAAAGTGGCATTTTAGTGTTCTGGTTTTTAAACAGCTGAAATTGACACGGTAGCACAGCGCTGTGCACATTACCATTCATTCATTTCTGCCACGGATACGCAAAGAATTGCACCCAAGGAAACAGAATCCACGAGATTCAAACAAAGCAACAGCGATAAACACGGGAGCCTGGTGTGATTGGCCGCGTGAGTGCCGCGTGGAATACAGCAGAGCACACGGAAACGGCGCCGTGAAATGTTCGCATGACGCTACTGAGTCTGTATCAAGGTGTTTTGCTACAAGCCTGCCTTGCAGTATATCAGCTTGCCATTTAAGTGATGTCAATCGGGGGGTCAGGGAAAAGAAGCATATATTAAGGGGGTGTATCAAATTTTACCCTTTAGATATCATTTACTTCCTTTATTAACCAACATTTCTGTCGTGTCTGATAACTGCCTGGTTAACAATTTTCTCTAGGAAATGGGACTAACAAGTTTCTTAGAATTGAAACATCCCCCAAAAAGCACTGTGCAGTTCATAAAGGATAAACACGTGTTTGGGTGAATAAAGTGGCTTCACTGGCTCTGCACACTTTAACCCAAGCTGTGCGGACAAGCTGTGTAATGCGGCAGGCATATACCTAGCCATGTTTACATGGCATGAAGCAAAAGGGACACTATGGTTCTAATTTGCATGTCATTTCCAGAATCCCTGGCGGCTGCCTTGGAGGAGAGGCACTGTAATGTATAGTCTCTTTAATGGGCCGCTATCATGCGGCTGCAGGGGCTCAGTGCCGAGCAGCAGCGCGCCTCAGCACGGGTCAGCGCATAAGCGCTGACCATGCCGAGGCCTAATGGTGCATCCAATCTTTGGTTATGAAAAGTATAGAGAAGACGATATTTTGGATATTATTTTACATTTTGTTTTCTCGTGGTAACCACCCATAACAAAAGGACATCTTTTACTTTAATAGAAATTAAACAAATAGCATTTTACTGTATATATTGTTTCATGTAGCATATTCCTCGTCAATTCAAGACACAGATGGGCTTATTCTATAAGCCGGGCGTGGAAAGCCCCATTGACTTCAAAGGGAGCGTTCCGTGAATATCGTAGAAAAAGGTAATCTCGCAATTCACAGAATAAGCCCCAAATCCCCTAGAATTCCTGCTGCTTCTTTATTTAAAATCTGCACCAACAGAGCTGTAGATGTCGCAGAGTGTCACGTCTGAAAGGGGGGAGGGGGGGGAGGGGCGGTCCTGAATGCAACTTGCAGATATATCCAGGCCTTATAGTGTTGTCAATGCCTGGAAACTTAGTGTTGTCAATGCCTGGGAAACTTAGTGTTGTCAATGCCTGGGAAACTTAGTGTTGTCAATGCCTGGGAAACTTGTGTTGTCAATGCCTGGGAAACTTAGTGTTGTCAATGCCTGGGAAACTTAGTGTTGTCAATGCCTGGGAAACTTAGTGTTGTCAATGCCGGGGAAACTTAGTGTTGTCAATGCGATGGATTCCCCAGCAGCGAGATATTCTTCATGGGGGTTCTCATTCGGCAACACCGGGGCCGGATTACCCAATAGGCAGACAAAGCACGTGCTAAGGGCACCAGCAAAGCAGGGGCACCACCAAAAAACTGAGAATTTGTTTTGAAATAATTTGATATTTAATATTTTAAAAAAGCATTGAAGTAGTCACCATGGCAAAAATCAAAACTGCGTTGGGTATTCTTACACTCCACTATATACTCTTTCCCCATTCTCTTTTATAACTTATCCCCACCTAAACCAGGGGTTGTACACTGACGTGAGTACACCCCCTGCGAGGAAAATCAGAATGCAGATGAGAAATCGGATCCGGTCATGTGTTGCAATAAATGTATGTGTATATACGTGAACAACTACTCATGATGTTCTATATGAAAGTGTGGAAGCGATTTAAATAGGAAAGTAGTGAACTAAAAATACAAGACGCTTCTGGATGCTGCTGAATGGTTTGTTCTGTCCCTATTTATAAAAAGACCTAATTATATAAACATTATATTATCATTGTAATGCTATGCTGTTCCCTATATTCCTTCATTTTTATTCAACTATACAACTAGCTTGTATCCACGTGCAAACAAGTCGAGATTAAGTACAGTAATGTATAGGAATAAATCATGATGATCAATTTCCCTTTGTGTATCTAATTTTGGTACCTGAGGCACAGGGAGATAAAGTGACTTGTGCAGTGACACAAGAAGTTAGCACTCTCGAAAGCAGCCAGGGAAGGCACTGATAAATCTCTGTTACCGGGGTGTTACCACTAGCCATGCTTTAATGGTTCTTTGATGTGACATAAACCACGGTTGGTAATATTGTTAGAGTTTGGAGAATGCTCCTTCTGATGTAGCATTGCAATAAATATAACCACATTCCACCTTCCTATAAGATTTTATTTTACATATACAATGAATAGGGTGCAATTGTTAAGGCTTCATTTATAAAAGACCAACAGCAAATTGAAAATGCATTAGACGCCTATTAAATCCCCATAAACGCAGCTCAGCTTCCTTAAACGCCCCCTGAACTTCATATAAAAGGAGACCCATGGAAAGGAAACATTTCTACTTCACTTGTAGAATAAGCTCGGTGACACTGTGTATCCACCTGGATCCAGCTTTAACCATCACCATGAGATACAAGCGACAAACACAGCTATTTTTCAGCTGGGTCCCTCAAGGGAAGCTGTCATTTTCCCAAGATCTCCAGCCATGTCTCTTCAGTCCACCATGGAGGCTCCCATATGTCTTCCCATTGTAGCTCCCCCAAAGTCCATCATGGAGGCTCCTATAAGGGGAGCTGTCATTCTCCCAAGATTTCCAGCCATGTCTCTTCCATTCACCATGGAGGCTCACATAATTACTAACCAGGAAGCTCTCACAATGTACATCATGGTGGCTCCCATAATCTCCCCATTGTAGCTCCCCCAAGTCCATCATGGAGGGTCCTATAAGGGAAGCTGTTATTCTCAAAGATCTCCAGCCATGTCTCTTCAGTCCACCATGGAGGCTCCCATATGTCTTCCCATTGTAGCTCCCAAAGTCATCATGGAGGCTCCTATAAGGGAAGGCCATTTCCCAAAATTTCCAGCCATGTCTCTTCATTCACCATGGAGGCTCACATAATTCTAACCATGGAAGCTCTCACAATGTCCATCATGGTGGCTCCCATAATTCTCCCCATTGTAGCTCCTCCAAAGTCCATCATGGAGGATCCCATATTGCCCATCATGGAGGCCACTACAGAGCTCCCAGTGTCCATGGGGGATCAGGAGGTAAAGGAGTAGTCTTTCTCTAAACACTCTTCTTTCAGTCATGGATGTGTGTGAGTGCATGGAACGTATGGGGTTATAGTCATGGAAGCCACTTTAGCAGTTTTGGGGGCCACAGTGGTTGGAAGAAGGATGGCCTGCTCAGCATCAATGAGAAGGAAACAATGCAGCTTCTGAATGACCGACTTTCATCCTATCTGGAGAGAGTGACTCACTTCAGCAGGAAAATGCTCAGTGGGAGAGAAGATCTGCGAGTGGTATGCAACAATGCCCCCAGCTCATCCCCTGACTTCAACAACTACTTCAGGACCATTGAAGAGCTCCAGTGCCCGGTAAAGTAAAAGCAGACAAGGAAAGGAACACTCAAATTACTTTATACAAAATAATGGGGATAATGAAGAACACACACACACACATACTGTATATATACAACATACACACATACAGTATATTACGTTCACGCCTCACATCTTAAAAACTTTACAAAAAACACAGCAAAGATTAATGTCATGTTAACCACAGCAACATAATAGGGTCTACTTATCAGCACCATGTTTATCATCGAATACATAATATTATTTCCAATGCGATTAATGTTCTTAATCTACATAGTTATGCTGAGTTTTTAAAGCTGGGACACTTTGATGCATACAGTAATCTCTCATTTGTGTCTTCTGAACTTTATAAGTTAAAGATTTAGAAAGCACATAAAAGCCAAACATTTATATTATTGTATATATAAAAAAAAAGTTGGAGGATTTCATAACGCATCATATGAAAAAGTGCAAAAGTAAATGTAAGCTGTGTGGCAAGAAAATAGGACAGGCTATTTCACAGCACAGTGTGATTACAGATCTCTGCCGCCACATGGAAAATGCCAGTTATTGTTTGCAAAAGACAAGCCAAAGAGGCTGCTGATGACTTCAGAAACAAGTAAGTCTTCTGAACAGAGAACAGAAAGAGTGAGAGAGGGAAGGATGGTAAAAGAGAGAGAGTGTTGTGAGAATGATGTTCCCTACAGTGAGAAGGTGATTAATGCTGTTAATAATGTGTCAATGTCCATTCACTTCAAGAAGTTGATGTATAATCAGTTGTGTATTACTCTACTTCTCATTAGAATGAATTGAGAAGAGACATCTATGATAGTAAATGTATGCAAGGTTGTATTGTTAAAATTATTTTGCTTCTTGGTTTGTGAAGTAAATAAAACTATAACCGTCTCCTAAGGTATGAGAGGAGTCAGGCTGAGGAACAATGTTGAGGCGGACCTGAGCGGTCTACGCAGAGTCCTGGAAGGGCTGAAACATGGAGAGATGTGACTTGGAGAGCAAGTTCAAAGCCTCCAGGAAGAGCTGCAGCAAATGAAGAGGAACCATGAGAGGTAATGTACGAGGAAAGAAAATGAAGATCGGGGGGCTGATAGAAGGTTCCAAAGGTTGGAATACATTAATCATTATACTGTATTAACAAGGGTTAGAGATGGTAAGTGGATGATAAAGAGATTGCCTTGATGTCACAAAGATTTCATGGTATTGAGGCAGGAGTTCATAATATATCTCGGAGGTCAGATATCAGATACAATGACGTATGCACTCCCAAACCTATCATTCTATCTTATCTTCTGCCACTGTAGGAGGTGAAATGTCTGTGCGCTCAGCTGGGCGCCAGAGTCAACGTGGAAGTGAACGCTGCTCCATCTGTGGATATGAATGGAGCCTTGTCTGAGATCCGAGAACAATATGAAAACCTGATGGAGAGAACATGAGGGAGACGGAGAACATGTTCCTTCAAAGGGTAACGTCCTTCTTTGAATTTCATATCTCAAAACAGTTTAATTCAAGCACTTCAAATCTTTGCTCAAAGAGTAAAGAAAAGTCACACAAACCCCTATTAACTGCAAGTTCTGCACCTATATAATTAGAAAAGGATGCTTTAATTTCACTATTCTACTATTTCTGTAATAAGTCAATTCTCTGACTGTCAAAACAATTCATTGCTTAAACTACAAGTGGTGTTCCCGGAGAATGCTCACAATCAAAGTAATTTATCCCCAACACAACTAAACTGAAACCATATTACTATCACACTTGCCTGAAAATGATTTTCCCAATTCATCCCCATCATAGTACGCAGATACGCAAATATTACGGGCTGAGGGACTGCCTCTGTGAACAAAGACCCTGACTCTGAAAACAATGACACTGAGTTTGCAGCGGGGAGCCTAGTTTGAAACCCAGTGTCAGCTTTCCTTGGGATCCTCAGGGAGTCACTTTATCTCCTTGTGCCACAGGCACAGGAGATAAATATTAACATTGTTGGTTCTATGGGACAGGGACCTATTCTATGTACAGTGTTGCATACACTGTCACTGTATATGATGTACTATAATCTCATTGGAAACCTCTACTTCCCCTACCCCTATTTTCTTAACAATTATTTCACCATACTGTATGGCTATAAATGTAAAACAAGGAAGTCAATGCATCAGGCATTGTCCCAGGAGGCGCCTCTGTGTGTCTTTATCTCTGTTCTGTGTTTTCGTCCTCATAGAGTGAGAAACTGAAACGTCAGGTGGCGTCCGGTTCTGAACAGCTGCAGTCAGTCCAAACCGAGATCATTGAGTGAGGCGCTGGTGCAGAGCCGGAGATTGAGCTGCAGAGCGAGCTGAGCATGGTAGTTTAGCAATTCATGTCTGAAATATGCACTTACTCCTTATTACATGAGAGATATAGACCGGATTCATATTCAAGTTTCCATTGGTTTAGAGGAGCTAAGCCTATTTCAGTAAAGCATTAGGATCTAAGGGCCTATCTAGTAAGATTTTACAGTAAAACGTTGTGTGCATCACAATCTCTGTGCTACCATGTACAGCGTACAACAAAACACGTCCATTTCTGTGCGCCAAAACAAATGGGAAACAAATATATTTTTGACGCCGCTGGCGAGACGAATACATTTGAGCTATGTACAAAGGTGCACACAAGAGCAATTTAAATTGTAGTTTGAAATGCAACAATTTTGCACATAAAGGCTGTTTGAAAAGTTTAGTATGTAGGCCCCATAGAGTGTGCTATAGTATACAGATACTATTTGTGCCCTACACAATTATTGTGGGACATACAAGTAGTATGTTTTGTCAATCTGCATCACCTCTCACGCCCGTTATGCTCCATGTATGATAGAAATCAGCCTGGAATGCACCTTGGCAGAGACACAGGCCACTTACAGTTCCCAGTCACCCAACTACAAGGTTGATCGACAACGTGGAAGGACAGCTGGCCCAGATCGATCTGACCTGGAGCGCACAGAACCATGAGTACCGGGTCCTCATGGACCAGAAGACCCATCTGGAGATGGAGATCGCTACTTACAAACGTCTGCTGGAAGGACATGACATCCGATGTAAAACAACATCCCATTTAGGGCCTGTTCTTCAGTGTGGGGGGTATATCTATATTGATATAGCGTTATCCCTTTTAATAGTCTTGTATGAATAAACTCACTTTCCATTACAAACAGTGCGCTCTATTATTCAGGATATTCCTGTTTAGACATAATTTGTTAACGACTAATGTATATGATAAAAGGAAGTGAAAATGGGAGATAATACTTTTCACTATCGTTGGAAGAAATGGTGCTGTGAACTGCTTCCAAGTGGTTTATTATGACAGTAACTAAAATGAGTAAGTAAATAAACAAATTGATGTTGTGGATACAGTACAACTACGAGTTAGACAAAGGGGAGGGAAACTGAGCAAAGTGACTGGACCAAAAACTACCTTAATAACTAATAATCCTTAAACTTTCTTACTTACTTGCAGTGCTACAGGAAACCACATCTCAGGGGGCAAACATGGTGAGTGAAATAGAACGTAAAGGTCCTCGAAGTCATTGCCATATAACCAGTGCTTAGACAATAGCCAGGAGTCATCAAAGCGTGATTATGCATCGTGCTTAAATCAGTGAAAGCCTTTGACTTTAATGGTAGGCATTGATGAGTCGGGCGCGATAGCATGGATAGCGCTTAGATGACTCCACGGCCAATGAAAGTTCCAGGCTCTTGTATATAGTAATAATGCTATAAAAGGAGACACAAAACATCACAAGCACATTGTAGTAGTATTAAATTACATAATTTTGGCTGTCTGTATCAACTGTAAAACTCCCAATGTCTTTCCTTTTAGGGTGTCACCACAGCGTGTCTCATCAACACCTCTGAACACGGACACCAACCAAATGTTAAACAACCTCCTGATTCTTCTGGGGAACATCAAGTGTGTAACATCAAACTGAGAAACTTAGAACAAATGAGAAGAAAGGAATTATTCACATAACTCCTAGAAATGATGGTCTGCTTTGTCTGAAGCGCGTTTGAATGTCATGTCCATATTTTTTGTTTTTTCTCAGCATATCTGCTTTTTCATAAGTGGGCAGATTGTAAGTGATAAATGCAATGGTTTGGGGAAACACATTCCACTTGGGATCAGGTGAAAACATCCTGCAGATTCTGGATAGGTCAGATGATAAGCATGATGAGGAGAACATGTGATTAAGATACAGATTCTGAAGTGTTAAATCCGTGGGACAACCTTTGTACCTATATTTAGTCATATACTAAATTTAAATTGCAAGTCTCCCAGGTGGGAAATTGAACATATATAATATTCTATAGAGAGAGGGTCTCTTGGGACTACAGTAATTAATCACTCCAAGCCGCCATGCAGTTTAATGAAAGATAATTGTTATAGAGTCAGTAGACATACTGTAGTGTGCACTGTATTCAGCAGTGACAATGTAACCTCTAAATGCAACCATTGTGATTGTATAAGTGATCACTGAGGCTTGTTCAGATATCTATAGGGTATGTGAATCACAAAAACTGATGGTTTTGGACTGGATGTCGATCACAGTATTTTGCCTTCCCTATATTTCTATGATATTCTGGTTATGCACTGGAACTCTTTCTGAATTTCTTTAATAAACTCTTCTTTTGTCTCATGCAAACTGCTGTTGTGTACAGTAATACACTTTGACCAGATGAAATAACGGTGCTGTCTGTAAAGCACCTTGGGTCCATTCAAATTAGTGCTCGCCTTAATTGTTAACATTGTTGTTTTGAAATTGACTCTTAATGCTCAGGAATGGGCTATTTAGAATTATGTTGATTAAGAAAATACATCATTTCTTAATAAACTCTTTCTATTCTCTCATGCAAACTGTTGTTTTGTACAGTTTAATACATGAAACTGAACTACAGTATGTGTAAAAAAATAAAATATCCATTCCAGATGTTTAGTGGCAAAAAGGTAAGAGAGAGAGAGATAGGTCAACAGAACAGGAGATAGAGTCAAGGGTATTATTCTCAAAATAGGTCGGACAACCGCATGTTTAAAGGTGATGGAAAAGTGCCAGAGCAAAGAGATGAGTTACAAATATTAGTGAGGATAGGGGCCGAGGATAAATGGGAGGCTAAAGGAGATGGCAGGGAATGGGGTGGAGGCTGAACGTGGGCATGTTCAGGGGAAGAGCAGCAGAGACACTTTTCCATTGTAACTGGAGAAATTGAGTCAAAGGTAGAAGGGCAGGGAGATTGGGGGAGGAGAGGTGCTAAAGGAGCAGGGGGGTTAGGGAGGACAGGTGCTGAAGGAGCAGGAGATTTGGAGGACAGGTGCGAAGAGCAGGGAGGGGATTTGGGAGGACAAGGTGCTGAAGGAGCAGGGGATTGGGAGGACAGGTGCTGAAGGAGCAGGGGATTTGGGGAGGACAGGTGCAGAAGGAGCAGGGGGAATTGGGAGGAAAGGTGGGAAGGAGCAGGAGGGGGGGATTGTGGAGGACAGGTGCTGAAGGAGCGGGGGGATTTGGGAGGACAGGGCTGAAGGAGCAGGGGGATTTGGGAGGACAGGTGCTGAAGGAGCAGGGGGATTAGGGAGGACAGGTGCTGAAGGAGCAGGGGGATTTGGGAGCACAGGTGCTGAAGGAGCAGGGGGATTTGGGAGGACAGGTGCTGAAGGAGCAGGGGGATTTGGGAGCAAGGTGCTGAAGGAGCAGGGGGATTTGGGAGCACAGGTGCTGAAGGAGCAGGGGGATTTGGGAGGACAGGTGCGGAAGGAGCAGGGGGATTTGGGAGGACAGGTGCTGAAGGAGCAGGGGGATTTAGGAGCACAGGTGCTGAAGGAGCAGGGGGATTTGGGAGCACAGGTGCTGAAGGAGCAGAGTGAGTGGATTAAGCAGAGTTTGTTGTACAAGGAAGGTGAAGGGAGTCAAAGACAGAGAAATGGTGCTATGAGTGGGATAGGTGCTATGAGTGGGATAGGTGCTATGGTGGATAGGGGTATGGGATAGGTTGCTATGAGTGGGATAGGTGCTATGAGTGGGATAGGTGCCTATTTGTTAAAGAGTTAAAGTAGCTGATAAGAAAAAAAAGGCAGAATACATGCAGGACAGGACTAATTTGTAGAAGGAAATCTAAGTTTTTTCAGCATCATATTTTTCAATGTTTCAATAAATCCTATGAGGCCATTTTAAAGTATTTCATAACATTTGATAAACAGTATCAATGTACAGATGCAGCGGCCGTTATTCGAACACTTCACGCGTTGTATACCTCGAAATATCCATGTCATGGCGCGTGATTTCTTCCAACCGTAGTAGCGCCTTAAGACGCAAGCAGAAAGTGGCTTTTAGTGTTCTGGTTTTTAAACAGTGAAATTGACACGTGCGTAGCACAGCGCTGTGCACATTACCATTCATATTCTGCACGGATACGCAAAGAATTGCAACCAAGGAAACAGAATCCACGAATTCAAACAAAGCACAACAGCGATAAACACGGGAGCCTGGTGTGATTGGCCGCGTGAGTGCGCGTGGAATACAGCAGAGCACACGGAAACGGCGCCGTGAAATGTTCGCATGACGCTACTGCGTCTGTATCAAGGTGTTTTGCTACAAGCCTGCCTTGCAGTATATCAGCTTGCCATTTAAGTGATGTCAATCGGGGGGGTCAGGGAAAAAGAGCATATATAAGCGGGGGTGTATCAAATTTTACCCCTTTAGAATCATTTACTTCCTTTTATAACCAACATTTCTGTCGTGTCTGATAACTGCCTGGTTAACAATTTTCTCAGAGAAATGGGACTAACAAGTTTCTTAGAATTGAAACACCCCCAAAAAGCACTTGGCAGTTCATAAAGGATAAACACGTGTTTGGTGAATAAAGTGGCTTCACGGCTCTGACATTAACCCAAGCTGTGCGACAAGCTGTGTAATGCGGCAGGCATATACCTAGCCATGTTTACATGGCCATGAAGCAAAAGGTGACACTATGAGTTCTAATTTGATTGCATATTCCCAGAATCCCGGCTGCAGGGAAGCACTGTATGCAAGAGATAATGGTGAAAAACCGGGTTGCAGACTGCCTGAGACCCGGGTTTGTGGTCATGGACATTCTTGTTTGCAGTAAATACAATAAATAAACACCTTTGGTTTTTTATCTTACCCAGAGCCTGCACATCACATCCAGTTTAGATAACATCACAATAAATGGGATTTACGCAACATAAGGATGAGCTGCCCACAAACACAAACTAATACACTTTGTACAACTCCGTTCTGAGTTAAGTAGTGGCAAAGTTGTGTCACTTTTCTGGGATGAATCCATAAACCAACATTACCAACTCAATGTCTGATCTAACGCCAAACGTGCTTCCGCTTCCAGCAGTTCATCACTCCCTTTTTCGGTGCTTGAGTCTGACAGACATACTGATTATCTAAGAACATTAGTAAGATAATGGACAGAAGACATTGCAGAGCAATGGCAGGCAGATTCCAAAGCACTGACGCCTGTCACCTTGTCTTACTTTCCAACATCTACAAATTTCCTGATACTAACGATAAAGGTGCATCAAGTATTGCAAACCTTCATCTAGTTAAGTGAGATAGCCTTATTTAGGCCTGGGACTAGTGCCCAAACAGTGCGGAGGCTCGCTGAGGCTCAGGGAAAGCGGGTGCTTTCCCTGGCCTTACACAGCGCGCCGTCAGGGGCGGCGGGGGGGGCGTGCAGTGACGTCACGGAGCTGGTTGCCCTCATTGGGCGAACCGCTCACGGACCGGCCCTGCGCTCCGGCAAGCGGGGAAATTTCAAAACCGTCAGACACACGCTTCCCCAAGGTGCGGACGGTGCGCGAGCCTCTGCTAAAGCCGCTCTCATTGCGGCTGCAGGGGCTCAGTGCCGAGCAGCAGCGCGCTCAGCACGGGCAGCGCATAAGCGCTGACCAGCCCGAGGCTAATGGTGCATCCAATCTTTGGTTGAAATCAGATAGAGAAGACGATATTTTTGGATATTATTCTTACATTTTGTTTTCTGTGTAACCACCCCATAACAAAAGGACATTCTTTTACTTTCAATAGAAATTAAAACAATAATGCATTTTACTTATATATTTGTTTCATGTAAATATTCTCCGTCAATTCTAGAACACAGATGGGCTTATTCTATAAGCCGGCGTGGTGGAAAGCCCATTGACTTCAAAGGGAGCGTTCCGTGATATCGTAGTAGAAAAGGTAATCTCGCAATTCACAGAATAAGCCCCCAAATCCCCTAGAATTCCTCTGCTGCTTCTTTATTTAAAATCTGCACCAACAGAGTGTAGATGTCGCAGAGAGTACCGTCTGAAAGGGGGGGGGGGGAGGGGCGGTCCTGAATGCAACTTGCAGATATATCCAGGCCTTAGTGTTTGTCAATGCCTGGGAAACTTAAGTGTTGTCAATGCCTGGGAAACTTAGTGTTGTAATGCCTGGGAAACTTAGTGTGCATGCCTGTTTGTGCAAGACTGAACTAGTGTTGTCAATGCCTGGGAAACTTAGTGTTGTCAATGCCTGGGAAACTTAGTGTTGTCAATGCCTGGGAAACTTAGTGTTGTGAATGCGATGGATTCCCCAGCAGCGAGATATTATTCATGGGGGTTCTCATTCAGCAACACCGGGGCCGGATTACCCAATAGGCAGACAAAGCACGTGCTAAGGGCACAAGCAAAGCAGGTGCACCACAAAAAACTGAGAATTTGTTTTGAAATAATTTGATATTTAATATTTTAAAAAAGCATTGAAGTAGTCACCATGGCAAAATCAAAACTGGTTGTATTCTTACACCCACTAATACCTCTTTCCCCATTCTTTTTATAACTTATCCCCCACCTAAACCAGGGGTTGTACTACTGACGTGAGTACACCCCTGCGAGGAAAATCAGAATGCGAGGAAATCGGATCCGGTCATGTTGTGCATAAATGTATGTGTATATACGTGAAACTAACACATGATGTTCATATGAAAGTGGGAAGCGATTAAATAGGAAAGTAGTGACTAAAAATACAAGACGCTTTTGGCATGCTGCTGAATGGTTTGTTCTGTCCTATTTTATAAAAGACCTATATATAAAACATTATATTATCATTGTAATGCTATGCTGTTCCCTATATTCCTTCATTTTATTCAACTACAACTAGCTTGTATCCACGTGCAAACAAGTCGAGATTAAGTAATGTATAGGAAAAATATGATGATCAATTCCATTTGTGTAATCTAATTTGGGTACCTGAGGCACAGATAATGACACTAGTGCTAGTGACGTGCGATTCACAAGAAGAGCACTCTCAAAGCAGCCAGGGAAGGCATGATTAAATCTCTGTTACCGGGGTGTTACCATAGCCATGCTTTAATGGTTTGATGTGACATAAACCACTGGTGTGGTATAGTGTAGAGTTTGGAGAATGCTCCTTCTGACGTGTAGCATGCAATAAATCTATAACCACATTCTCCACCTTCCTATAAGATTTTATTTACATATACAAGAATAGGCTGCAATTGTTAAGGCTTCATTTATAAAAGCCAACAGCAAATAAAATGCATTAGAGCCTATTAAATCTCCATAAACGCAGCTCAGCTTCCTTAAACGCCCCCGAACTTCATATAAAAGGAGACCCATGGAAAGGAAACATTTTAATTCACTTGTAGAATAAGCTCCGGTGACACTGTGTATCCACCTGGATCCAGCTTTACCATCAACATGAGATACAGCGACAAACACAGCTATTTTCAGCGGGTCCCTCAAGGGAAGCTGTCATTTTCCCAAGATCTCCAGCCATGTCTCTTCAGTCCACCATGGAGGCTCCCATATGTCTTCCCACCTTGTTGCTCCCCAAAGTCCATCATGGAGGCTCCTATAAGGGGAGCTGTATTTACCCAAGATTTCCAGCCATGTCTCTTCAGTTCACCATGGAGGCTTCACATAATTTAACCATGAAGCTTCACAATGTCATCATGGTGGCTCCCATAATTCTCCCCATTGTAGCTCCCCCAAGTCCATCATGGAGGGTCCTATAAGGGAAGCTGTTATTCCAAGATCTCCAGCCATGTCTCTTCAGTCCACCATGAGCGATTCCATATGTCTTCCATTGTAGCCTCCCCAAAGTCCATCATGGAGGTCCTATAAGGAAGATGCCATTCTCCCAAAATTCCAGCATGTCTCTTCAGTTCACCATTGGATGGCTAATAATTGCTAACCAGGAAGCCTATCACAAGTGTAATCAGGTGCATCATGGTGGCTCCCATAATTCTCCCCATTGTAGCTCCAACCAAGTCCATCATGGAGGATCCCATATTGCCCATCATGGAGGCCACTACAGAGCTCCCAGTGTCCATGGGGGATCAGGAGGTAAAGGAGTCTCTTTCTCTAAACACTCTTCTTTCAGTCATGGATGTGGTGTTGGAAGTGCACATGGAGGTTATAGTCATGGAAGCCACTTTAGAAGCTCTGGTGGCCACAGTGGTTGGAAGAAGGATGGCCTGCTCAGCATCAATGAGAAGGAAACAATGCAGCTTCTGAATGACCGACTTTCATCCTATCTGGAGAGAGTGAGCTCACTGCAGCAGGAAAATGCCCAGCTGGAGAGAAAGATCTGCGAGTGGTATGCAAACAATGCCCCCAGCTCATCCCCTGACTTCAACAACTACTTCAGGACCATTGAAGAGCTCCAGTGCCAGGTAAAGTAAAAGCAGACAAGGAAAGGAACACTCAAATTACTTTATACAAAATAATGGGGATAATGAAGAAACACACACACACACACACACATACTGTATATATACATACATACACACATACAGTATATTACGTTCACGCCTCACATCTTAAAAACTTTACAAAAAACACAGCAAAGATTAATGTCATGTTACACACAGCACATAATAGGGTCTACTTATCAATGCACCATGTTTATCATAGCAATACAATAATATTATTTCCAATGCGATTAATGTTCTTTAATCTACATCAGTTATGCTCGAGTTTTTAAAGCTGGGACACTTTGATGCATACAGTAATCTCTCATTTGTGTCTTCTGAACTTTATAAGTTAAAGATTTAGAAAGCACAATAAAAGCCAAACATTATATTATTTTGTATATATAAAAAAAAAAATTGGAGGATTTCATAACGCATCATATGAAAAAGTGCAAAAGTAAATGTAAGCTGTGTGGCAAGAAAATAGGACAGGCTATTTCACAGCACAATGTGTATTACAGATCTCTGCCGCCACTATGGAAAATGCCAGTATTGTTTTGCAAATAGACAATGCCAAAGAGGCTGCTGATGACTTCAGAAACAAGTAAGTCTTCTGAACAGAGAACAGAAAGAGTGAGAGAGGGAAGGATGGTAAAAGAGAGAGTGTTAGTGAGAATGAATGTTCCCTACAGTGAGAAGGTGATTAATGCACTGTTAATAATGTGTCAATGTCCATTCACTTCAGGAAGTTGATGTATAATCAGTTGTGTATTACTCTACTTCTCATTAGAATGAATATGGAGGAGAGACATCTATGATAGTAAATGTATGCAAGGTTGTATTGTTAAAATTATTTCTGCTTCTTGGTTTGTGAAGTAAATAAATCTATAACCGTCTCCTAAGGTATGAGATGGAGCTCAGGCTGAGGAACAATGTTGAGGCGGACCTGAGCGGTCTACGCAGAGTCCTGGAAGGGCTGAACATGGAGAGATGTGACTTGGAGATGCAAGTTCAAAGCCTCCAGGAAGAGCTGCAGCAAATGAAGAGGAACCATGAAGAGGTAATGTACGAGGAAAGAAATGAAGATCGTGGGGCTGAATAGAAGGTTCCAAAGGTTGGAATCATTTAATCATATTATTACTGTATTAACAAGGGTAGAGATGGTAAGCTGGATGATAAAGAGATGTCCTTGATGTCACAAAGATTTCATGGTATTAGAGGCAGGAGTTCATAATATTATCTCGGAGGTCAGATATCAGATACAATGACGTATTGCACTCCCAAACCTATCATTCTTATCCTTATCTTCTGCCACTGTAGGAGGTGAAATGTCTGTGCGCTCAGCTGGGCGCCAGAGTCAACGTGGAAGTGAACGCTGCTCCATCTGTGGATATGAATGGAGCCTTGTCTGAGATCCGAGAACAATATGAAAACCTGATGGAGAGGAACATGAGGGAGACGGAGAACATGTTCCTTCAAAGGGTAACTGTCCTTCTTTGAATTTTCATATCTCAAAACAGTTTAATTCAAGCACTTCAAATCTTTGCTCAAAGAGTAAAGAAAAGTCACACAAACCCCTATTAACTGCAAGTTCTGCACCTATATAATTAGAAAAGGATGCTTTAATTTCACTATTCTACTATATTCTGTAATAAGTCAATTTCTCCTGACTGTCAAAACAATTCATTGCTTAAACTACAAGTGGTGTTCCCGGAGAATGCTCACAATCAAAGTAATTTATCCCCCAACACAACTAAACTGAACCCATATTACTATACACCTTGCCTGAAAATGATTTTCCCAATTCATCCCCATCATAGTACACGCAGATACGCAAATATTACCGGGCTGAGGGACTGCCTCTGTGAACAAAGACCCTGACTCTGAAAACAATGACACTGAGTTTGCAGCGGGGAGCCTAGTTTGAAACCCAGTGTCAGCTTTCCTTGGGATCCTCAGGGAGTCACTTTATCTCCTTGTGCCACAGGCACAGGGAGATAAATATTTAACATTGTTGGTTCTATGGGACAGGGACCTATTCTATGTACAGTGTTGCATACACTGTCACTGCTATATGATGTACTATAATCTCATTGGAAACCTCTACTTCCCCTACCCCTATTTTCTTTAACAATTATTTCATCCATACTGTATGGCTATAAATGTAAAACAAGGAAGTCAATGCATTCCAGGCATTGTCCCAGGAGGCCGCCTCTGTGTGTCTTTATCTCTGTTCTGTGTTTCTGTCCTCATAGAGTGAGGAACTGAACCGTCAGGTGGCGTCCGGTTCTGAACAGCTGCAGTCAGTCCAAACCGAGATCATTGAGTTGAGGCGCTGTGTGCAGAGCCTGGAGATTGAGCTGCAGAGCGAGCTGAGCATGGTATAGTTTAGCAATTCATGTCTGAAATATGCACTTACTCCTTATTACATTGAGATATATGACCGGATTCATATTCAAGTTTCCATTGGTTTAGAGGAGCTAAGCCTATTTCAGTAAAGCATTAGGATCTAAGGGCCTATCTAGTAAGATTTTACAGTAAAACGTTGTGTGCATCACAATCTCTGTGCTACCATGTACAGCTGTACAACAAACACCGTCCATTCCTGTGCGCCAAAACAAATGGGAAACAAATATATTTTTGACGCCGCTGGCGCAGACGAATACATTTGAGCTATGTACAAAGGTGCACACAAGAGCAATTTAAATTGAGTTTGACATGCAACAATTTTGCACATAAAGGCTGTTTGAAAAGTTTAGTATGTAGGCCCCATAGTGTGCTATAGTATACAGATACTATTTGTGCCCTACACATATTATTGTGGGACATACAGGTAGTATGTTTTGTCAATCTGCATCACCTCTCACGCCCGCTATGTTCCATGTATGATAGAAATCAGCCCTGGAATGCACCTTGGCAGAGACACAGGCCACTTACAGTTCCCAGCTCACCCAACTACAAGGTCTGATCGACAATGTGGAAGGACAGCTGGCCCAGATCCGATCTGACCTGGAGCGCCAGAACCATGAGTACCGGGTCCTCATGGACCAGAAGACCCATCTGGAGATGGAGATCGCTACTTACAAACGTCTGCTGGAAGGACATGACATCCAGTATGTAAAACAACATCCAATTTAGGGCCTGTTCTTCAGTGGTGGGGTAGATCTATATTGATATAGCGTTATACCTTTTAATAGTCTTGTATGAATAAACTCACTTTCATTACAATACAGTGCACTCTATTCATTCAGGATATTCCCTGTTTTCAGACAAAATTTGTTAACGACTAATGTATATGATAAAAGGAAGTGAAAATGGGAGATAATACCTTTCACTATAATGTTGAAGAAATGGTGCTTGAAACTGCTTCCAAGTGGTTTTAATGACAGTAACTAAAATGAAGTAAATAAACAAATTGATGTTGTGGATACAGTACAACTACAGAGTTAGACAAAGGGGAGGGAAACTGAGCAAAGTGACTGGATCAAAAACTACCTTTAATACCTAATAATCCTTAAACTTTTTTACTTACTCTGCAGTGCTACAGGACACCACATCTCAGGGGGCAAACATGGTGAGTAGAAATAGAACGTAAAGGTCCTCGAAGTCATTGCAATATAACCAGTGCTTAGACAATAGCCAGGAGTCATCAAAGCGTGATCTATGCTATCGTGCTTAAATCAGTGATATCTGCCTTTGACTTTAATGGTAGGCATTGATGAGTCGGGCGCGATAACATGGATAGCGCTTAGATGACTCACGGCCAATGAAAGTTCCAGGCTCTTGTATATAGTAATAATGCTATAAAAGGAGACACAAAACAGCACAAAGCACATTGTAGTATTAAATTACATAATTTTGGCTGTCTGTATCAACTGTAATAACTCCCAATGTCTTTCCTTTTTAGGGTGTCACCACAGCGTGTCTCATCACACCTCTGAACACGGACACCACACCAAATGTTAAAAAACCTCCTGATTCTTCTGGGGACACATCAAGGTGTAACATCAAAACTGAGAAACTTCAGAAGAAACGAAGAAAGGAATGATTCGCTAAACTCCCTAGAAATCGATGGCCTGCCTTTGTCTGAAGCTGCGTTTGAATGTCCAAGTCTATATTTTCTTGTTTTTCTCAGCGTATCTTTGCTTTTTTTTTTAATGGTAGATTGTAAGTGATAAATGCAATGGTTTGGGGTAAACACATTCACTTTGGGATCAGGTAAAACATCCTGCAGATTCTGGATAGGTACGATGATAAGCAGGATGAGGAGAACATGTGGTTAAGATACAGATCTCTGAAGTGTTAAATCCCTGTGGACAAAGTTTGTACCTGTATTAGTCATTTACGACATTCAGATTGTAAGGTCTTTAGGTGAGAGATTGACACATACAATATTCTATTGTTGGTCTGATGGTTTTAAATTCCCCTTCTTATTTTGTCTATACAGTACATGTTTCCATTTGGGTCTCTCTGTGGACAAAATAACTACTCCAATCCAGCCATGCAGCCAAGTGAAAGATAATTGTTCATAGAGTCAGTAGACATACTGTAGTGTGCACCTGTATTCAGCAGTGACAAGGTAACCCCCTAAATGCAACCATTGTGATGTATAAGTGATCACTGAAGCTGAGAATGTTCTCATGCATATCTCTATGGGTATGTGAATCACAAATAGTGATGGTTTTGGACTGTACTGTCAAGATTTTGCCTTCCCTATATTTCTATGATTATTCTGGTTATGCACTGGAACTCTTTCACAATTTCTTTAATAAACTCTTTCTTTTGTCTCATGCAAACTGCTGTTGTGTACAATTATTAGACGTTTGCCCAGGTGAACTGAATGGTGCTGTCATATTGCTTTGAACATTTTAATTCTTAAAGCTCAGCAAATGACCTGTTACGAATTCGGTTGATTAAGAAAATACGGATACTGCTTTCTGTACATCAAATAACCCAAGATACAATGTTGTGGCAATGAAAGAAAGGTATCAGGATATATGGAACCCTCTGGGGTAACATTAAAACCCAAAAAAAGAAAGGAGCCTGAAATAAGTAAACTAACAGGGTTTATTGTTACACTGAAAAAAAATAAGGCTGGGCAGACAAAATGGAGTCTGCAAAGACTGCCAAGCTTTAAGCAAAAGGCTGTGGTAGCTAAGGGAACAAACAAGACAGGGGGCATACAGTAGTACCTAGGAAAAGAACATGACAAACTAAAGTCAGCAGCAAACATTGCAATGCTACAGTACATGCAAAAAGCAATAGCAGCAGGGGCCAAAAACTAAACAGGGGGCAAATAGTGCAAAGGGAGTACAAGACAACAAGCAAGAAGGTTCATGTGGATCTGCAGAACTGGAAGCCTGATAAAAAGGAACAGGGAAAGGCGCAGTGCTGGGAAACAAAGAATAACCTGACTCCTGGCCTGTTAACAGAAAGTTGACAAGCAAAGAACTAAAAGTCTGGGTGGGGTTTTATACCCAAACTTAGGCAGGGGCAATGGTACCGCAGACCGCTCGGAGGCGCCCGCACGCTGAGCGGACAGACTGCCTTAAGGTAGTGTTCGTGTCCATGCGGCGTGCGGGTGCTGATTTCTCAGCGCGACAGACAGGTCACGTGAGCGCACCGGGGCGAACCAGCTCCGTGACGCCCCTAGGAACGCCCCCCCACGGCCCGTCCACCATGGCCAGGGAAAGCACCTGCTTTCCCGCAGCCTCTGCACGCCTCAGCGCGGGCGAAGGCACCATGGCCCCAGCCTAAGATGGCAGCTGGCCTCATGGACTGTTCCAGTTCTTACCAGTTCTGGGCCCAAACTTAAATCCTCCATGCGCCCCTACAGGTCTACGAAGAGTACTGAAGATGAAGACAAGAGTCAAGCGCAAATACCGTTCTAAACAAATTAGATCAAGTGAGCACACTGGTGTGTAGATGAAAAGTGGAAAAATGAAGGTGAAAAAATATAGAATGAATGTATACAGTCCTCTGAATGGGTGTTGCTCCTGGAGTGAACTCAATCCAAGTCCATATATGATAGCAGAGACGGAGGGTCAGGAGAGCACTCCCATCCAGGGGTATACAGTATATAAAGAGAAAAAACACACATATAGTGCAAACAGGTTTTGATAGTGGTGATTCAAATGGAAAAATATATGTAGTCCACTGACATTCCTTGTGAGCAAAGGAGGATACATGGTTATCAGGCGTGACCATCTCGTATGTTGATCTGGTCAGGCTACATAGCCGCCGGATATGATTGTGTGGAAAGATATGGGGAGGAGGACCCCATGCATATGAAAAATAGAAGACACAAATATGGTGCAGAAAGCTTTATAAAAGGAATGAATGAAAAAGTAATAAACTCACACAAACACATGTTGGAGTTAAGCAGTGGGACCACGCTGGGTCAGGCAATGGCAAAAAAGCTGCACTCCCCCTTCAATGCGACTCATTCCCGATTTTTCCTTCTGTGCATAAATTCTGCTGCAAGGGATATTAGTGCCGGGTTCAAAGGAGCAAGGAGGGGGGCAGGGATTCGGCTTTCATTTGACCGCAAATGTCTTTAAAACCTTGATTTATCTCTTGTAATGAGCCATCGCCAGCACCTGTACGGTGGATCTCCGAAACTCCAGAGCAAAGGTAGACCGTTTCATTCATCATTTGGTCCTAGGGGGCTTCTGCAAAACACTGTTCCTTGCAAAACGTGGATGACAACTTAACAGAACTTGCCTCCCAGTCAATAGTTCGATTTTGTTTCATCAACCAGGGCATTCCTAGCATAACAAGGAAGTGTGGTGCATCAATGAGATTAAAGTGTAGAATTTCTGAATGTCCCTTACTGCAGGTAATTTTCAACAGACGAGAATGCCCCTTAAGGGGACCTGTAGTATGGATTGGCCCATCAAATTGGTCTGACCATTTATTTCTGTTTCTTGTGATTCCTTGGCATCCCCAACCTTTTAGCGAAGGATACATCAAAAAAAGTTCCCGGTCGCTGCAAACGAAGGCAAAGAACAGGACAAACTAAAGTTTGCTGCAAGCATTGCAGCGCTACACGCAAAATGCAATAGATAGTGGCAAGGGAAAAATAATAAGCAGAGGGCAAATAGTGCAAAGGGAGTACAAGAAAACAAACAAGAAGGTTCCTGTAGATCTGCAGAATTGGAAACCTAAAAAAAAGGAACAGGGAAAGATGCAGCACTAGGGAACAAAGAATAACCAGAGTCCTGACGTGTAAATAGAAAATTGGCAAGCAAAGAACTAAAAGTCTGGGTGGGTTTTTACCCAAACTAAGATGGCAGCAGGCCTCAAGGACTGTTCTAGTTCTTACCAGTTCTGGGCCCGAATTTGCCTCCTCTGTGCGTTCCTACAGGTTTACGAGGAGTACTGCGGGAGGGGATCATGATTTTCATCAGAAGTGATCCTGAAATGTGAATTAAATACTTGGGAAGATCCAGTTTAGATAAAATTACAAATAATGGGATTTATCCAACATAACACAAATTATTGCACCTTTGTAGAACTCCTCTCTGAGCTAGGTATGTAGCAAAGTTGTGTCACGTCTGGGTATTACTCCATAAACCAACATTACCAACTCAATGTCTGATCTAACGTCAAACGTGCTTCCAGCAGTTCATCACTCCCTTTTTCGGTGCTTGATGTCTGACAGACATACATGTATCATCTGAGAAACATTAGTAAGATAATGGACAGCAAGACATTGCAGAGCAATGGCATGCAGATTCCAAAAGCACTGAAGCCATTTCACCTTGTCGCTTACTTTCCAACATCTAGCAATTTCCTGTATACTAACTATAAAGGTGCATCAATTATTGCAAGTCTTCATCTAGTTACAGTAAGATAGCCTTATTAATGGTGCATCCAATCTTTGGTTGAAATCAGTATAGAGAAGATTATATTTTTGGATATTATTCTAACATTTTGTGTTGTTTGTAACCACCCTGTAACAGGGGAGTAATCCCTGTTCAAGTAATGTGTCTTTAATCTAGCAGTGTGGTGGTTAACTGCTGGTAGTCAATTAACAAAACACCACCTGCCTGATTTAGATTGCTTACAAAAGCCTGTCTTGTGAGACAGGAAGTGACTCCTTAGCTCACTTGTGAGCTGAACTTTGGAGACAGAGCAGTGGTTCTTGAGTCTCCCAGGAGAGACTGACCAAGAGAACACAGATCTCTGGAGCTGACAAATAAGACTTCTAATGGAGGTGGAGGGTTGGTCAGCGCACGGGATTTTGCTCGAACATAGAGATAAGATGATAGGAAGATATGGAACACGGTATTAGTGTTTTAGTAATCGAACGGTACAATACAGCCAAAAGAACTTTGGAATTAAAAATGTATGAAAAATATATTTTTAAAAAAGCTTAAAACTATTTGGAATTAAAGAACCTTGGTAATTAAAAGTAAAAATATATAAATGTATAAATATCTAAAAATAGATTAGAAAATCCTTAAATAAAATCCTTAAATAAAATTTAAATGGAATTGTGTGTTTTTTTTATTTTTTGTGAACAGAAGCAGAATATGTGCTATATGTGGATGACTAACAGGGTGTGTTTATATAGCCTGTTGTTGGTCTGAGGTAAAAAGGGGATAATGGGGCTGGTTAGCAGAGTTTAATGTGCAGTCTTTCCTTCACGGAATGCTGCTAAAAACAATAACTTTCTCACCCTCCTAGTGGGGGCAGTACGTGAGTTGCTTCTCTCCCGGGGGCCCAAATAGGAAGAAAAGGGCCGAACTCGGTGAGTGAGCCAAATAAAATTTATTAGATACAGAAAACAAAGTCAAAATAACACTCACGGTACAGCTTTAAAACAGCCCAGCATCAGCCTGATCGTCCAGTGATATTCCTCTCACCAGTACAGCTCCCGTGGTCGCGTCCGACGGCGGGACCGGAAGAGGAGGTCTCACCGGATGTCAGCAGGCTGGCTGGGTCCTTCAATCAATGGGCTCCAGCATTATTGCGAAACTAGTTCTACGTTCGAGCAAAATCCCGTGCGCTGACCAACCCTCCACCTCCACTGCAACTACAAGAAGATCCCGGGCTTTATCTTCTCTACTGGTCCAGCTGCAGAAAACAACAAGGGCAAGTATACACTACCCTTTCTTTGGTTACACACTACCACACAGGCAACATCACAAGCCTATACAAATAGGGAGCGCCCCAACCTCTTTTCTTTTTGTCACATCCAGGTTTTAAGAAGACTACTGATCTCATTCGTCGGAATTTATGGTGGCCAAGGATGTCTCAAGATATTCTGGAGTTTACCCGTGCATGCCCCACGTGCGCTCAAAGCAAGACTCTCCGTCAAAAGCCTCAGGGTTTTCTGTTACCCCTTCCAGTTCCCGACCGCCCCTGGTCCCACATTTCTATGGACTTCATCGTGGAGTTGCCCAGGTCCAGAGGAATGAACACTATCTTGGTGGACGTGGACAGGTTCTCGAAGATGTCCCATTTCATTCCACTTAAAGGATTACCCACCTCCCCCGCCCTTGCTGATATCTTTACGGAGCAGATTTTCCGGATTCTTGGGATCCCTTCGTCCATTGTTTCTGACAGAGGTTCTCAGTTCGTATCCAAATTTTGGAGAGCTTTCACGAAGAGATTGGGCATCTCTTCTTCTTTCTCTTCCGCCTATCATCCTCAGTCCAATGGACAAACGGAGAGAATCAATCAATCCCTGGAGAAGTACCTGAGATGTTTTATATCCGATTTCCAGGATGATTGGGCTCAACTCCTCTCTTGGGCAGAGTATGCCGTCAATTCTGCAAAAAACGAGTCAACCCGGGAGTCACCCTTCTTTATAAATTATGGGTTCCACCCTCCCTGTCTTCCCATCCCCAACATTCCTTCTGGAGTACCAGCCGTAGATGAACGCATTTCTTCCCTCCAAACCGCATGGTCCAGGATTCAGTCTACCCTTCTCAACTCCTCCCGCAGATCGAAACTACAGGCCGATCGTCGTCATCGTTCGGCGCCCAGTTACAAACCAGGGGATTTGGTATGGCTCTCCTCTAGGAATATCCACCTCAAGGTACCATCTCCTAAACTGGCACCTAAGTTCCTGGGACCCTTCCCTATTTGTGAACAAATCAATCCTGTGGCATTCCGGCTACAACTACCACCCAGTATGAAGATTCCCAATGTCTTTCATGTGTCCCTCTTAAAACCATTTATCTCCAGTCACTTCTTACCGGATCAGACTCGTAAACCGGATAACATTACTGTACAAAATAACGAGGAATACGAAGTTCACTCTCTTTTGGATTCTCGCCTATCCAGGGGTCAGCTCCAGTTCTTGGTGCAGTGGAAGGGCTTTGGCCCTGAAGAGAGATCCTGGGTACCTTCAAAGGAGATTCATGCCCCGGCCCTTCTTAAGTCCTTCAGGAAAAAGTTTCCAGAGAAACCATTCTTGGACTGTCCTGAGGCCGTTCCTGAATAGGGGGGTACTGTCAGGAATCGGCGTTCTCCTCGCTTCCCACACAGAGCACTCCCTCCCCGCAGGGAGCCCCTGGACACACAAAACAATCCTGCCTTACCGGCCTCCACGGCTCCTTGCCCCTGCTGCGGGATCACTCCCCTCGGCGTTTCCTCTGCTCAGCGCCGGGCGCCCCCACGCCCTCCTGCACGCACACCTGCATCATCCACTGGCTCGGTTCACACGCGTACACGAGTTACGGAGCACGCTCAGTCTGCACACTCTTATTCCTGTCCCCCGGACCTCAGGCTCCGCCCCCGCACACTGCACGGGCATACTCAGGTTACTAACAAGACTCACCTAGCCTGTTATGCCTGCACCAATCTGCAGTGTCTCCCTGTAGCTCTTCCTGTCCCGCCTCCGTTCCTAATTGGACCTTCCTGCTTTATCTAGCTCCTCTCTGCTCTCAGCCTCAAGGGAAGCTGTCATTTTCCCAAGATCTCCAGCCATGTCTCTTCAGTCCACCATGGAGGCTCCCATATTCTTCAGTCCACCATGGAGGCTCCCATATGTCTTCCCATTGTAGCTCCCCCAAAGTCCATCATGGAGGCTCCTATAAGGGAAGCTTTTATTCTCCAAAGATCTCCAGCCATGTCTCTTCAGCCCACCATGGAGGCTCTCATATTTCACATCAAGGAGGATCACATTTATCCCATCATGGAGGCTCCCATATTTCTCAAGATTGTAGCTCCCCCAAAGTCCATCATGGAGGCTCCTATAAGGGGAGCTGTCATTCTCCCAAGATTTCCAGCCATGTCTCTTCAGTTCACCATGGAGGCTCCCATAATTCTAACCATGGAAGCTCTCACAACGTCCATCATGGTGGCTCTCATATTTCTCCTCATTGTAGCTCCCCCAAAGTCCATCATGGAGGATCCCATATTTCCCAACATGGAAGCCACTACAGAGTTCCCAGTGTTCATGGCGGTTCAGGAGGTAAAGGAGTCTCCTTCTCTAAACACTCTTCTTACAGTCATGGAAGTGGTGTTGGAAGTGTACATGGTGGTTATAGTCATGGAAGCCACTTTAGCAGTTTTGGGGGGCACAGTGGCTGGAAGAAGTACGGCCTGCTCAGCATCAATGAGAAGGAAACCATGCAGCTTCTGAATGACCGACTTTCATCCTATCTGGAGAAGGTGCGCTCACTGGAGCAGGAAAATGCCCAGCTGGAGAGAAAGATCTGCGAGTGGTATGCCAACAATGCCCCCAGCTCATCCCCTGACTTCCGCCACTACTTCAGGACCATTGAAGAGCTCCAGTGCCAGGTAAAATAAAAGTAAAGAAACAAATATATACATTTTTACAAAACAAGGGGAATAACGAAGAAACACATTAGGAATTAGGAAACATAACTGGGACCATCAGAACCTTTTAGCTCTCCATATATTCTTACAAATGTGGTAAATAATTAAAACGTGAAAGCACAGTCTTATTTAACAACATTGGCTTCAATGGGGCCTATTCAGGTAGCTTCGATAAGTAACTCTTCGAGTATTTTGAGCACTTCTCGAACGAGTTGGAATAGGTAGCTACTCAGAAAGCTTCAATACAGTAACTTGCCAAACTCGCTCGAGAAGTGCTTCGTCCAGATCGGTAGCTCTCCCACTCAGACAAACCGTGCGGCAGCTCAAAAAATAATCAAAGTCGCATTTTTTTGAGATATCAAGTAATTCAGGTAGCTTAGATCAGGGGTGCGCAAACTGGGGGGGTCGCAAGAATTTCTAGAATTTCCTTTCCCCTTTTATTCGCCAAAAGAATTTTCCATATCTGAAGTGGCGAGGTCTACAATTTAGATGTAAGAAACTGTTCTTGCGTATGCCACAGCTCTACTTCAGAAGAGCGAGCAGTGCGTCAAAACATCATTTTTCTCTGCATTGATACATACATTCCATAACTGGAGATTCCATAGTCATGCAACACCTTTTTTTTTATTTTATTACATAAATAATATGTATAAAATGTAGACCTCATTTCATAAATACAAAACACAGCAAAGATTACTGTCATAGAGTACATGCATAATATAGGGTTCTGTTTATCAAATTCTACCAGCTGCAAAACTGGAGAAAAAAACAATTGCAGAAAATCACATTTTATCCAATGGAATTCACTTACTTAATTAAATCTGCTTTTATCAGTTTTGCAGCTGGGAAACATTGATACACAACCTCTGCTGTGTTCCTAGCGATTTCTAGGATTTCACAATGCATCATACGGTATGAACAAAATGAAAAAGGAAATGTAAACTATGTGATAATAAAATGGGACAAGGTGTATTACAGATCTCTGCAGCCACTGTGGAAAATGCCAGGATTGTTCTGCAGATAGACAATGCCAAACTGGCTGCTGATGACTTCAGAAACAAGTAAGTCTTCTGAACACAGAGTACAGAGAGAATGAGAGAGGGAGAGATGGTAAAAGGGAGACAGTGTAAGTGAGAAAGAATGTTCCCTACAGTGAGAAGGTGATTAATGCACTGTTAATGTACCAACATCCATTCACTTTAGTAGGATGCATAGTCAATTCTGTATTACATGTACTCCACTTCTCACTAGATTGAATAGGGAGGACAGAGAAATATGTATGTATGTATACAGTATGTACTCAAGTTTGTCTTAATTCTTTGTGTTTCTTGGCTTGTGCAGTAAATACTTCTATAATTGTCTCCCGAAGGTATGAGATGGAGCTCAGGCTGAGGAACAATGCTGAGGCGGACCTGAGCGGTCTACGCAGAGTCCTGGAGGGGCTGAACATGGAGAGATGTGACCTAGAGATGCAGGTTCAAAACCTCCAGGAAGAGCTGACACAAATGAAGAGGAACCATGAAGAGGTAATGTACGAGGAAACATATGAGGATCGTTGGGCTGAATAGAAGACTCCAAAAATTGGAATCCTTTCATCATAATAATACTGTATAAACCTTAGTAGAGATAGTAGACTAGATTATAAAGAGATTTCCTTGAGGTCTCAAAGACTTCATGGTATTAAGAGGCAGGACTTCATAATATCATATTGGAGTTATCTCCTTATCTTCTGCCACTGTAGGAGGTGAAATGTTTGTGTGCTCAGCTGGGCGCCAGAGTCAACGTGGAAGTGAACGCTGCTCCATCTGTGGATATGAATGGAGCCTTGTCTGAGATCCGAGAACAATATGAAAACCTGATGGAGAGGAACATGAGAGAGACGGAGAACATGTTCCTTGCAAGGGTATCTGGGCATTTTTCATTTTTCTGGTTTCAATATGGATCAAATCAGGCACTTCACATCCTTTCTCCCAGAATAATGTAGAAGCCAATCAACAGCCCATAAATACAAGCGCTGCGGTTGTATAATTAGATTATGATCCTTACATTTTTGGACAAATGTACAAAAAGAAAGTCAGTGTATTTCAAGCATTTTCCCAGAAGGCCGCCTCTGTGTGTCTTTATCTCTGTTCTGTGTTTGTGTCCTCCTAGAGTGAGGAACTGAATCGTCAGGTGGCGTCAGGTTCTGAACAGCTGCAGTCAGTCCAAACCGAGATCATTGAGTTGAGGCGCTGTGTGCAGACCCTGGAGATTGAGCTGCAGAGCCAACTAAGCATGGTATGTTTTTAGCAATTCAGGTCCTAAATATGCTCTTTGTTCTTCTAATGTTAAGATATATGTTTGGATGAATGTTCAAGACTCCAAATGAATTATTTGATAACGGGAGTATCACCTGTTTCAGTAAAGCATTAATTTATAGAACCTATTTGTGTCCTACACATATCACTATGGGTCATACAGGTAGCATATTTTCTCAATCTGCACCATCTCTTAAACCGGTTATGCTCTCTTTTTGGATTATAGAAATCAGCCCTGGAATGCACTTTGGCAGAGACACAGGCCACTTACAGTTCCCAGCTCACCCAACTACAAGGTCTGATCGACAATGTGGAAGGACAGCTGGCACAGATCCGATCTGACCTGGAGCGCCAGAACCATGCGTACAGGGTCCTCATGGACCAGAAGACCCATCTGGAGATGGAGATCGCTACTTACAAACGTCTGCTAGAAGGACATGACATCCAGTATGTAACACAACATCCCGTTTAGGGCCTGTTCTTCAGTTGTGGGTTAGATCTATATTGATATAGCTTTATCCCTTTTAATATTTTTGTATCAATAAACTTACTTTCATTACAATAGGCAATCAGGTGTTCTCTAGTCATTCAGGTGATTTACCATTTTCTTTGAGACATTATTTATCGCTAAAACTAATGTATATGTTAAAGGGAGTAGGAAGTGGAGAAAATAAGTAAGTAAATGTAAATAAATAAACACATTTATTTTGTAGATACAACTAAAGAGTCAGAAAATGGGGAGGGGAAACTGAGCAAAGTGAATGGACGATAATCTACCTTTAATATCTTGTCATCTTTAAACTTGTTTTCTTTGCTCAATAGTGTTACAGGAGTAGGACACCCCGCCTCAGGTGGCAAACACGGTAAGTAAAAGGAGAATTTAGGAGGCCTCAAATTAATTGCAAAATAATCAGTGCACCAAATCCCACTCGTCTAAAATTAAGATGAGGGGAAACTTCATTCTCTCTGCCCTTGTCATCACTTGCAATTCCAGCCACTGCCGTAGTCTCTTCCTCCTTCCACGGAAGTGTCCTTAACAGCCTTGTTTTGTCTCCATTTTTACACCTGAAAGTACTCACAAGAAGCACATTGAAGATCAAAATTACTGTGGCACCCGGAATAAATTCCAATCACTACTGTAACATTGTCTTTCCATTTTAGGATGTCACCACAGCATGGTTCGTCACGCCACTGAACATGGCCACCACAACAAATGTTAAAAAAAAAAAAGCCTCCAACACTTCTGGGCGGATATCAAGGTGTGACACCACCATTTAAAAAAATCAGGATACATGAAGAAAGGAACGCTTCACTAAACTTCCTAGAAATCGATGGTCTACCTTATTCCGGAGCTGCAATTGGAATGCCCGAGCCTATATCTTCTTGTCTTTTTTTTTCTCGGCATATCTTTGCTATTTCATAAACGGTAGATTGTATGTGATAAAATAAAATGGTTTTAGAGAAACACATTCACTTTGGCCTCAGGTGAAAACACGATAAATATATCTGAAGTGGGAAACATTGTTGACAACTTTCGCACCTTTTGTTAGTCACCGTCAGCTGTCCCCCTCTCCGCGCCCCCCTCCCCCCCCATACCTCGGTTCTGGCGTTCTGGGCATCATGACATCACGTTGCCATGGCACCGTGACGTCACATGACCCCTCAACGTCATTTGACGCCGAATTGCCATGGCGACGCGTCTCCAGAAGCTGTCTGAGCCAAGGTAAGTGCAGTTTACAGAGGCCTTCACCGCATCCCCGGCCTTTAATTTAAGTGCCTTCTGGCCTCTGTAAACCCCGCACCCCCTGAAGACAATCTCACGCCCACAGTTTGTGCACCCCTGCTGTAGTGTGAACCTGTATTCGGCAGTGACAATGTAATCCACTAAATGCAACCATTGTGATGTCTAAGTGACCACTGAGACATGAGGATGTTCTCATGTTGAGTTCTTCGGGTATGTGTATCACAGGTGATGGCTTTGGACTGTATTGTCAAGATTTTACCTTCTCTGCTGTTCTTCTGATTATTCAATGTATGTCTTTTTCACTATTTCTTTAATAAACCCTTTCCACAGTCTCATGAAAACTTGCTGGTGTGTACAGTTAATATACTTATGGGTATACTAAGTTCCACTTAAATTATTGCACTGTAATAGGTCTTAAGTCTTAGCATTGTTTAGTAAATATGGCACTCACTTACTACAGTAGCGGTCGTGTTTTGAAAAATATCAGATCTAATAAAATAATTGACATTTAATTTACTAATTCACTCATTTGCAGACATCAAGGTGCTACAGACAAAACAGAATATGAAGCCAGTCTTTGTTATTTACTGCACCTATTATGAATTGTAGATATTTAGCAAAAGAGAATACATGATTTTTAATAATATGGTTCCTGCCTCCAATAAAAATGTAACAGCTCAGTGCTGGTGTCCGTAAGGAAAGAATTGAGGAGATGAAATGTACTACATTTAGATTTGGACATTATCAATGGTAAAAGAGAATCAAACTTAGAGACTGGTAGCTAAGCAGAAAATCTAAGCAACTTCTTAACAGATTCCCTTACACATAATTGTTTGAGATCCAAAATCAGGTCTGGATGAGCTGGTCTCTAGTAACCAGTCTTGTGTAGTTATCCGAGATAGGGGACAACTCATCATTGAACTCCAAACCATGGATTGTGCCATTTTCATTATAGACTGTAGGGTGAAGTACAGTATTATTATAATTATCGTTTATTTGTAAGCACTATCAAATTCTGCAGCGCAGTACTAAGGGGGTACAGAGTTATATATATATAACATAAACAGAGTGGCATACCAAATAAGGACAAACAAGCGCAAACAGAAACAAAGGGTAATGACGGCCCTGCTCGGGAGAGCTTACAACCTAGAGGGTACAAGTGGTTGAGGTACTGGTTCTCAGAAGGGTGAAAAACCAACTGTGTCAATCTGATCACTTTGTCTTCCTTTACCTACAGTACATGCGGTACTAGACAGCGCAGTGTAATGTACTGTAAGTTCTTTCCGTTATGGATTTCATACATTGGAAATAGGTAGCTCATTGGCAGTCTAGAGAGCAGAAACTCCTCACGCAAAAAAAAAAAATTCTTCCTTCAACCGATGTTACAAAATCACACAAAACCGACATTCATAATGGACTTCATTGAAAAGTTACCCAGTCCCACTAAACATAAATGGGTGTAACCCCACTGTTACAGGTATAGTAAGACGCAGAATGCCTGGCGCTGTGGTCGAAGAAGCAAAACGTTGTTCTGCCGGGTAAAAAGATGTCCAACCTTTTTTGAACGTATCTGTTGTATCTGCCATCAGTCTCCATGGGTAATGAATCCCACACTGTAACTGCCCTTACTGTAAAGAACCCTTTCCTTTGTTGCTGGTGAAATCTCCTTTCCTACAACCTTAAGGGATGGCCCCCGAGTCCTTTGTACTGCCCGTGGGATGAGTAGTTCTTTTAAAAGTGTCTTGTATTGTCCCCGAATATATTTGTAGATATCATATCCTCTCTTAGACGCCTCTTTACTAATGTAAACAAATCTAATTTAGCTAGCCTCTCCTCATTAATCAGATTTTCCATCCTCTTTATTAATTTGGTGGCTCTTTTCTGCACTTTTTCTGGTTCCATAATGTATATTTTATGGAGGGGTGCCCCAAACTGTAATCCATATGCAAGGTATGTACAGTATGTATGTATGTATATCTTTATTTATATAGCACCATTAATGTACATA
The DNA here is from genome assembly GCA_036426205.1 of Ascaphus truei. NCBI lineage: Eukaryota > Metazoa > Chordata > Amphibia > Anura > Ascaphidae > Ascaphus > Ascaphus truei. The sequence goes on from WSYH01000275.1 coordinate 139,688, forward strand.
GCGCTTCACAGCAGTAATAAACGTGACATAATAATATTAATAACAAATAACACATCATGGGAATAAGCGCTTTAGATGTAAAAGTAGCATTAGGAAAAGACGTTCCTGCCGCGAAGAGCTTACAATCTAATTAAGGGGTGATATTACTAATGCTATATACAGCACAGTGGCATAATTATGCTTTGCATCCATACCCCATTAAATGAAAGAGAAGTTTCGACATCGTGGATGCAGTGAAAAAAACTATAACAAACCTGTTGGGCAGTAAATAATTATCACTGCCCCTTAGATCTCAAAGTAAAGCTACAGGTTGTTGTTGTATCGTGTTGTTTGTTACTGTGGTTACAAATGTACTTTTATCTTAAATATTTCATTTCTCTGAAACGATTCGAGCAAATTGACTGAAAAGGTAATACCAGTTGCAAATAATACATTTAATGTTATGTATCAAGAGTCCAGTCAATGATATGTACCGTTTAATTAGTTTTTACCACTTAAAAAAAAAACAAAAGCAATAATTCCGAGATGGGAGCTGCACACCCAACGTTTCATCAGAATCAGTCAATTTGGCCTGAGAGAGCGAACTTCAAAAATCAAAGAAATTAATTCCGAGGTGGGGGCTACACCGGTTTGGTTGAAACTTCTGGCAGATCTAAGTTAGGGTGGCAGAAAGGCACCTTCAAAACGTAATCAGAATTGGTTAAGGCATTTGGCCTGTGGGCAGAGAACTCACAAACAAAAAACAGACAAACACACACCCAACGTGGACACAAAGTCTAGTTGAAGGCTTCCCTTCACTCGCCCCGCACTTCCGACAACGTGATGTTAAACCTATGCTAATGAGATTAATATTATTATTATTATTATCTATATATATATTTCTCAAACCGTCGTATGTGTGTTTGTCTGTCTGTCCTGTGTCTCCCTGTGTCTAGGGGCAATCGCATTGGACCTTTGGCCCGTCACTCCGCCTCAGGCCAATGAGATGGCTCCCTTGGCCCGCCCACCCCCGCACACCTCTCATTGGTCGGTGTGGTCACACACACACACACACACACAAACCGCGTGCTCCTCTTCAAGATGGCCTACCACACGATGTGCAGCAGCCCAGGTAAGACAGTACACCCTGCGCCTCACACCCCTCCCGCAGGCGTGCCGCCTCACACCTTACACCCTGCGCCTCACACCTTACACCCTGCGCCTCACACCCCTCCCGCAGGAGTGCCGCCTCACACCTTACACCCTGCGCCTCACACCCCTCCTGCCTCACACCTTAAACCCCTGCCGTAGAACACCCCTGTGCGTCCTGCCTCAACTGCCCAGGAACAAGCGGCGGAGCAGCCGTCAGGGGGAGCGCACCATTACCTCGCGCCTCAGGCCAGGACCACACATGGCGCTTCCTGCCGCCGCCTCCACGCGCCTCCATTGGCCGGACGACTGGCGGGGGGGG
>WSYH01000275.1:141147-177912 GCA_036426205.1 Ascaphus truei
CCCCTACAACTCCCCCCGGACACCCCCCCGCACCCATCCTCCTATGACCACCCACCCTCCACCCCGCCCTTACTCCACAACCCCATCCCCCATTCCCCCACCCTCCACTCCCCACCTCCACGCCCCCCCTCACCTCCCCCTTTTACTTCCTCCCCTCCCCCCTTCCCTTCCTTCACTCCCCCCCTCCACTCCCCTCTCCCCCCCTCATCAGACAGCACTCAAATCCAGCGCCACCCGCCGCCTCACACCTAGCAGGACCCCCACTCACAGACAGCACTCACAAACCCACGCGCCACCCGCCGCCTCACACCCTAGCAGGACCCCCACTCACAGACAGCACTCACAAACCCACGCGCCACCCGCCGCCTCACACCCTAGCAGGACCCCCCACTCACAGACAGCACTCACAACCCACACGCACCCGCCGCCTCACACCCTAGCAGGACCCCCCTCACAGACAGCACTCAAACCCATGCGCCACCCGCCGCCTCACACCCTAGCAGGACCCCCACTCACAGCCAGCACTCAAACCCATGCGCCACCCGCCGGCTCACACCTAACAGGACCCCCACTCACAGACAGCACTCACAACCCACGGCCACCGCCGCCTCACACCCTAGCAGGACTCCACTCACACAGACAGCACTCACAACCCACGTGCCACCCGCCGCCTCACACCTAGCAGGACCCCCACTCACACACAGCATCACAACCCATGTGCCACCTGCCGCCTCACACCCTAGCAGGACCCCCACTCACAGACAGCACTCACAACCCACGCGCCACCCACCGCCTCACACCCTAGCAGGACACCCACTCACAGACAGCACTCACAAGCCACGCGCCACCCACCACATCACACCCTAGCAGGACACACGCCTCACATTTTTACATCACATGTCACCAAAATATACATTGTACTGTGGTGTCTTTACAATAAACCATTTTTACACAACAACATCGTTTTACATTTTATTCCATCTTTCTTTTCAACATTATTATCCAACCTTTCCAACAAATAGTCACCTATTGTTCCACGATTTATAAATAATACTACCTATTACGTATTTACATCCCGGGCAACGCCGGGTCTCTCAGCTAGTTATTAATATAGATGGCCCTTTGATTTTGCACAGTTAACAAACTTTCTGGATCTGCAATAAAGTCCTGAAATGTTCTAAAATAGATATTTCTAAAGATGCACTACAAAATAATTTGTACATAGCATTGAAGCAAGGTGTCTCCGGAGCTGAACCGCATTACTTCCAGGTCTGGGGAGCTCCTGATTCCTGAGGTCAGGCCCCAAGTTAAAATTTCCCAGTCACTTGAGCCATAACGCGGGAAATTTAAACTTGCAGGGGATACCAGCACCCAAAAGGGAGGCATGTATTTCGGGTAGCAGAGGGTCGCTGGACCTGAAATTAATGCGGTTCAGCACCGGAGACCCCCTGCTTCAAAACTGTGTATAAAACAAATGATATTAAACAGCGCAATCGCCTGGAAGGGATGTGCAGGAAGATGTAGTTTTTTTCTGCATAGCGCTTCCAGACTGCCAAAGCGAAATCAAACGTAAAGTTCATTTCGCTTGTAAAGCAAATACAAACAAGCGCAGTATGTCATTTTTGGACGACGGTTACAAAACGGTTGCAAAAAATTGATTCACTTAAGCGAATACCGTTTTAACACAAATGTCATACTGTAAGGTACTGTAGGAACATGCCAACACGTTCGATGTTGCAACGAACTTATCGAAATTTAGGGAATAGGCCCCGTAACAACGGAAAACGTAAATGTTTCAATTTAACCTGCTTTAGAAACGTGTTTTCTATATATTACATCCCTGGTAATTTACACACTGACGAGCTAGGACAACATCTGGGTGCCAAACCTCATAACAGACACATACCTCAAAGCTGCTGTCTACCTTTTCAGGGCTTGATACAGGACCTCCCACACATACAGGTATGGTGTTATCTGAGAAGCATCAGGAAATTAGTAGCCGGCAAGGCGTCGCATAACAATTATTTACAGACTTCAAAAGCAGTAAAATAATTGACATCTTGTCTCTTTATTCTATAACCCAACAATCTCCTGCTTTTAAGCATTAAGGTGCATCACGTATATACAGTAAGTCGTTTTAAACTTCCATCTGGTCAATAAAATACACTACTAGTTATAGGTTATCCACTATAAAGTTTAAACAAGAATAAAGGAAATTATAATCTACACCATAGCCATAAAGCGATCTTTGTCACTTTTATAAGGGCTATGTTTAGCATAATGCATCTTATGTTTAACATACCTGTACATATAACATAGATGATTATTTCAGGCAATAATATTATTACTTTTATTTTATACAGTGCTGCCAATAAAAGAAACATTGTCTAAAGAATAAAGAAGCAATGCACCCCTTTTCGAAAATAATAAAAAAAACCCGCAAAGTTAAGTTGCGGCAATACTAAAATAGTATGGGCATCAAAAACATAAGGGTTTACAACTGGGAAACACTGGCGAAGAATAAAAACAAATGTATGTTAATATTAAGGAAAAAAACCATACCATTGCTTTAATGTTTTGTTATTAATTTGGTATTGTTTTAGCTCCGCCTGTAAGCAGGGAGAGTGTGCTTAACATCCCACTCGATTGCTTCATGTATACTGAACTGCAAAGAGTTTGTGTCCACATGCACATGACAAATTAGATACCAAGTATGCTCAGAAGAGAGTTGAACCTCAGCAGAGATTAAGTAAGGGGGCTGTATTAATATGGCTAATGTGACATTTCACGATGTGTAATCTAACTGAATTACGGGGACAAAGATGTATATTGGGCCCTGATTCACCAAAGGGTGCTTAATCTATGCCATCCATAAACCTCAACCGTCTCATAAGCAACCAGGGAAACACATTGTAAAAAATTCACAGGGGTGTTACCACTAGCCAAGCCTTCGTGGTTCTTTGATGCTGACGTATCATATTGTTAGGGTGTGAAATAGTCTCCCCTCTGAGGTGCTGCAGCGCAATAAATGTATAACAACCTTCTCCACCTTTCTATAACGTTTTCATGTGCAGGCTATTAATGCTGAAGCCTAATGCCCTTAAACATTCCTAAGCCTTCTACAATGCAACCTGTACTTCTTATAAAAGGGGCCCATGGATATGGCACAATTGTACTTCACGGTCAAACAGCAGCGTAACTTGTGCTTCCATTTGGATCGAGCTTTCCCATCATCCAAAGCCACAGCACCATGCATTCCTATTCTTCAGCTGGATCCCTCATGGGGAGCTGTCACAGCAGTAGTCATTCCCCCCAAATCTCCAGCTATGTCCCTTCAGTCCATCATGGAGGCTCCCATTTTGCCCATCATGCAGGACTCAGTAAATCCCATCATGGGGTCTCCCATAATTCCCATCATGGAGGGTCACGTTTCTCCCATCATGGAGGATCACATATATCACATCATGGAGGATGCCATATATCCCATCATGGTGGCTCTCATATTTCTCACCATGGAGGACACTACAGAGCTCCCAGTCACCATGGAGGATCAGGAGGTAAAGCAATCACCTTCTCCAAACACTCTTCTTTTGGTCATGGATGTGGTGTTGGAAATGCACATTATGGTTACAGTCATGGAAGTAACGTTAGCAGCTGTGGGGGCCACAGTGGTTGGAAGAAGGATGGCCTGCTAGGCACCAATGAGAAGCAAACCATGCAGCTTCTGAATGACCGACTTTCATCCTATCTGGAGAAGGTGCGCTCACTGGAGCAGGAAAATGCCCAGCTGGAGAGAAAGATCTGCGAGTGGTATGCAAACAATGCCCCCAGCTCATCCCCAGACTTCAGCCACTACTTCAGGACCATTGAGGAGCTCCAGTGCCAGGTAAAAAACAAAGAAACATTCATATAAACGTATTACAAAGTGAGGGCGATCACAGAGAAACACAACAGACACGCAATTCAGTGTTTAAAATAAATAATTAGAAGTCATCTCAAACATACAGTATACAGACAGTACAGTTCTTCATTTTTATTCTGTGAGACGGAAACTGATGGTAGATTGAAGCTTTGCAGACATCTCACTTAACAACATTACTGGAGTTACTATAAAGGTAAAACGCTCAATAATGCAACACCTTCTCCTCTGCAATAAACATTTGTGTTATTATCACTATATATATATATATTATTTTCAAATACACAAAATAATAATAGTAACTGTAAGGAACAGTATATGAGTATCTGGTTTATTTTTCCCACCCTGATATTCTACAGATCTCTGCAGCCACTTTGGAAAATGCCAGGACCATTCTGCAAATAGATAATGCCAGATTGGCTGCTGATGACTTTAGGAACAAGTAAGTCCTTTGAATAGAGGAAAGGAGAAAGGGAGGGAAAGGTTGAGTGTGTGAGCGAGTGAAAGAGACATATATCTGTGCATGCAAACATAGACCAATCATACGTGTTGAATATATTGTATTTTTTCAACTACTCTGTCCTCATTGCCTCTTCCTATCTCCAAAGGTATGAGATGGAGCTCAGGCTGAGGAACAATGTTGAGGCGGATGTGAGCGCCCTGCGTAGAGTCCTCCAGGGGCTGAGCATGGAGAGCTGTGATCTGGAGTTGCAAGTTCAAAGCCTCCAGGAAGAGCTGCAGCAGTTGAAGAAGAACCATGAAGAGGTAATGTACGAGGAAAGATATGATGGTTGTTGATCTTTTTGAAAGTCTCTAAAGAATGGAGAGTTTTAGTCTCAGTTTTCTAAATGTTAATAGAGCTGGTAAACTGTGACACAGGGGGATAGAGAGATGTTGGTGGCCGAGAAAGGAATTTATACTATGACCATGAAAGTCAGATTTTCTCACACAATGATTCCCCTCCTGCTTCATATTCTCATTTATCTTTGCAGGAGGTGAAATGCCTGCGTGCTCAGCTGGGAGCCAGAGTCAACGTGGAAGTGGATGCTGCTCCATCAGGGGATATGAACAGGATCTTGTCCGAGATCCGAGAGCAATATGAAAGCCTGATGGAGAGGAACATGAGGGAGGCTGAGAACATGTTCCTTCAAAGGGTACCTGGGGTTTCTTTCATTCCCTTGTTTTTTTAATACTGTGCAAATTAGGCACCGCACATCTTCTTCTCGTTGAATACATTGTCTTGCCGTTGAATCAAAACACATATCCCACACTGTAACTTCAAGTACTGAACTTGTTTTTATTAAACACTTCCTCTTCCATTTCACTAATGTTCTCTAATAGTGCAATTTCAACACTTTGGTAAAAGAAATGGGTTTATTTCAATACCATTAGTGTAACCCAATTCTTAAATGCTGAATTAAGCTCTCCTTACAACCAACTGCTTAAACTAATAGTGATACAGCAGTGAATTGCAGTAATATATTAATTAATCAAACTAAACTGAATAAATATTTCTATATACTTCGGCTGAAAATGATTTCCATCTCAAACGCTACATGGAATAGTAAGGTATTGTAATAGTAGTGCTACTGCACTGTACCTGTGTCCCTATGAATGTAATTGTGTCCCTATGAATTCAATTGGTCATATTTTCACTATACAAAAAAAAATACTTCTCTCTCTACATGTACGAGAAGGAAATAATTGCATTTCTGGCGTTCAGTCGCACCTCGTGAGCCTTAGTCACTGTGTTTCTGTCCTCACAGAGTGAGGAATTGAACAGTCAGGTGACATCCGCCTCTGGGCAGCTGCAGTCGGTCCAAACCGAACTCATCGAGTTGAGGCGCTGTGCGCAGACCCTGGAGATTGAGCTGCAGAGCCAGCTCAGCATGGTATGTTTTAGCACATCAAGTCCTAAATATGGGTTTATTGCTCATTATGGTGGACCACATGTTAAGATGTATGTTCAAGATTCTACACCAAGCCACAGACTAGTATAGCTTCTGTAGCTGTGATAGTTTCAATCAAGTATGATGTTTGTATTCTTCAGATGCTATTTGTGCCATGCATATAACCTATGGAATATACAGCTGCTATATGTTCTCAATCTGCACCACCTGTTATGCCCTATACATTTCCACCAAATGTCCCCCTTCTAATGTAATTCTGTCCATTCTATCATAGAAAGCCGCACTGGAAAGCAGCTTGGCGGAGACAGAGGACAATTATGAATCTCAGCTGGCCCAGTTACAATGTCTGATCAACAATATTGAAACTCAACTGGCCCAGGCCAGATCTGACCTAGAGCGCCAGAACCGTGAGTACAGACTCCTCATGGACCAGAAGACCCATCTGGAGATGGAGATCGCCACATACAAATGCCTGCTGGAAGGACATGACATCCAGTATGTAAATGACAGGACACAAAAAAAGATATGGTGAGTAAAAAAGTGACCAAAACAGTTCACTGTACAGTGTACACAGCAAATAAAAATACCACTTGTGAGCACCTTCATATCTCAGACAATATTATCAGTTATCATCAGTTAATTGTTGGCTTATTATTATTATTATTTTCTACAAATTGACACAATTAAATATTATTCTAATTAGTTGGACAGGGATAATCTGTGTGGTAAACCATTGGAACAACTTACAAGTGGTTTCAGGCATGGCAAATGCAATACAGTACTGTAGTTATCATACAACTAACAGCAAAGTGACTGAACCATCATCTGCTTTTTACACCTACTAATCTCTAAACGTTTTAATCTTTGCTCTGCAGTATTACAGAACATCATACCTCTTGTGGCAAAGATGGTAAGTGGAAAGTAACTTGGAGATCACAAAGTACTGTAATTGCCATGTAATCAGTGCACATATACCCACCCCGGTAAAGTTCTGAGCAGACCGTACTCATTCTGCCTGCTGTCCTCCCCTCTCAGAATTCCAGCCATAACCTCAGCCCTTCCCTTTCCCCTGAATGTGTCCTAACATTGCTTTGATATCTGCAAGCATTAGAATATGTTAAACAATAATTTTGCATCCCAGAGGTGTACTAGTGCCATCTCTATAACTGGAAGCTGTTTGCCTGAATTTGCAGCACTTAGTAGAGTAGCAAAATCCTTTGGCATCATAAATGACGACTGCCCATTGAACTGCCCGTATCTGGCACTATATAATACACTGAAGCAAAATAATTGTGTAAGTACTTAGAAAATCAAGCAAACATGCAATTTAAACACACAAAAACTCACGTTGTACGTTTTAATCACTTTGGTCCTCTAAAATGACACCAGTAACCTCTATTGCTTTCCCCTTTTTAGAGTCTCACCCCAGCGTGGAACATCACACCACAGAAGACGCCCACCCCACTGAATGTTACAAAAACCCAGAGACTTCTGGGGAGTCCCTGAGGTATGAGCCCGCCATGGAGAATCAACAAATAAAGAAAGGAATTCTTCACTGAACGCCCCAGAAATGAACGTCCTGCCGTTACCTGACTCTGCGTATGGAATGCCCATGTCTATCTTTTCCTTCCTTTCCTTAAGCTTATCTTGGCTTTTTCTAAGACTAAAATGGTAAATTGTATGTGATAATTCCAATGGTTTGGGGGAAATACATTCGCTTTTGCTCAGGTGAAACATGTTCATTGTTCCCCAGGGTTCAGAATCCTGTATAGGAACTGGAAGCGTGATGACGAGGCAACGTGGTTAGATCACTGACTTTCTAGGTGGTAGATCTGTGTTGACAGGTTTTGTACCTCTATTTAGCCAGTGTACACAGGTCCGGCGTGATGGCGCTGCCGTCTGTGCCTCTGCACAGAGTCCCACGGTTACAGAGGCCCCATGCTCTCCCCCAAGACAATTAAACTGATTGCGGGGGGAGAGCATGGGGCCTTTCTTACCATCTCTGGCATCATCTCCCGACATCTCCTCCTGCGTGGTCCAGTCAACATAGCACCACTGCGTCAAATGGCCTCGCTATGACCACGGGATGTCGCGGCGCTGAGGCACCACATGGTTGTGACAGTGTGACGCCTCGCGGCGCAGCGATGTCACGTGATGTCACATAGTCATGGCGATGTGATGCCATTTAACTCGCAGAGCCATGTTGAGGGGACCACGAAGGGGGGAGATGCCACCACAGAAGGTAAGAGCCGTGGCCCTGCAGAGGTCCCTGCACCCAGCCCCCCGTAAACATCACAGCCGGCCCTGAGTCTGCGTACAAGATACTAAATGATGATTGTAAGGTCTCTGGGTCAGTGATCCACTGGGCATAATGTATAATATTCTGTTGTGTACAAAGAAAGAGCTTTACAAAGACAAACTGATATTAAGTCCGACTTCTCATCATTTCCTTATATTCTGCCTATAAAAGATGATATTTTGAAAATAACCATTCCAATGTAGCCATGCTGCTTAGCGATAAATATCTGCTCAAAATTTCAGTGGGCATACTGTAGTGTGTACTTGTATTCAGCAGTGACAATGTAACCCCCTAAATGCAACCGTTGTGATGTCTAAGTGACCACTGAGACCAAGGATGTTCTCATGTTCAGCTCTTTGGGTTTGTGTATCACAGATGATGGTTTGGGACTGTACTGTCAAGATTTTGCCTTCTCTGCTATTCTGATCATGTATTTTTTCAGGATTTCTTTAATAAACTCTTTTTGCTGTCTCATGAAAACTTGCTGGTGTGTATAGTTAATATACTCTAACCCTAACTCGAAGGGCCATTACAATGATTTACTCATTTAATTTACTAATTCATTTAGCAACAGAGGATATATGATTTATTTTTTTTAACTATTTATTTATTGAGAGTTTTGATGGGCTACAGAAAAAAGACAGGGAAAATCGGGGAGAGAATAATCATACAGTGCGAAACATAAGCCAGGAATATAAATACATACATATCGGTTGAAAATTGATACTGGTTAAACTAGACCACACAGGTCGACCACTGAAGGTGATATTTAGTATGCATATCATACAAAACACCAAACAGACAAAAGACACAACTGACACTGAGACTGGGGGTCGGGGGTGTTAGGGGCAAATGTAGTCCCTGCCAGGTCGTTAATGATTTTTTGGAGTGGGTCAATCCCCCGGTCCTCAGGGCCTCTACTGGTTTTGGGGAACAGGAGATTTATGTGTACGAACGAGGCCTACACCATAGCTAAGTCTGCCACTGGCCAATGTCTACCCTCAGACGTCAGCGAAGGATCCCAGACAATCGTATATTTGTTACATTTTGTCTTAAAAAGGCTGCACGTTTCTCCATAGCAGAAACATGACATATCCTACTTTTAATACTTAGCAGACGGTGCTTCTGTTTTCCCCCTGCTGGGATACAGCCTCTCGCTGCAGATAATATGGCGGTTGTGAGTTTCAAGTGATGTTTGGGTACTTCAGGAATTGGTTTACCCAATAGCACTCTCCGTGGTCCAGTGTTATGTTTGAGTTCAGTACTGCATTTATATATCTACAAATTTGTCTCCAGAGAGGGACTATCGTAGGGCATGACCACCAAATGTGGGTTAAGGACCCTCTAAAACATAAACGGGAGTTTGTGATATATATGGCGTGAAGCCTGAGCTTCCATTTTATAAAATATACCATTTTAGGAGCAGATTATGCGGATTTTCTTTAATCACTGTAGAGATTGAGCTTTTGGTCACTGCCTCCCATATATTCTGCCAGTCTTCGATTTCTAAGTGATACCCCAACTCTTCTTCCCGTTTTGTCACATAGGCTAACCTTTCGTTCGTCTCAGCAAATATTAGAGTTCGAAAGATGTCTGATAACAGTCAAATATTTAGATACCTATCACTGAACAATATTTGAAAGTCCGTTGAGGAGGGATGGTCATTGACGCAGTCTAGTTGCGGCAATACTAAAATATTATGGGCATCAAAAACGTCAGGCTTTACAACTGGGCAATACTAGCGAAGAAAAACAAATGTATGTTAATATTTAAAAAAAAATACATACCATTGCTTTAATGTGTTGTTATTAATTTGGTATTGTTTTAGCTCCGCCTGTAAGCAGGGAGAATGTGCTAAACATCCCACTCGATTGCTTCATGTATACTGAACTGCAAAGAGTTTGTGTCCACATGCACATGGCATATTAAATACCAAGTATGCTCAGAAGAGAGTTGGATTTCAGTGGAGATTAAGTACGGGGCTGTATTAATATGGCTAATGTGACATCTAACCGCATTACGGGGACAAAAAATAAATATTTTAGCCATGTTGCGCTCAAGATTCACTGACGGGAGCTAAGGTTTAGCGTGCCTGAACAACAATTCATTTAAATGAGAGTAAAGGGGTGCTAAAGATTAGCACCCTTTAGTGAATCTGAGCTTGGATCCCTTACTTTATGTGAAAAAAAGGAAAGGGAAAAATAGGGAATAGAATTGCAACCAATTAAATCCGAACCATTATCAATAAACACATCAACCGCGCATCAACCGCGGGTGTGAATGCAACAGCAATGCTGTGTAAATGCAGTCAGAATGCGGCATGAACGTGGTGAAGTGCAGTGTAAGGATGATATGCTTAAAACATTATTCGAGCCTAACGCAATATTGCGCTACAACAACATGGCGTTAAGCTAATGCTAATGAGCAGGGCCGCCAAAACCTTTCCTGGGGTCCACCTCAGGAGAACGCAAAAACATATTTAAAGTCACGTAATTGGAAGATAACACAACGTTATACTACATCATAGGCTAAACGTTTAGAAATTCTGTGCATTATTGAAATCCCTGCTCTATAATTGGTCCTAATTCTGGGCATTAAACAGTCTGTAATGGCCTGGAATCTTTGCCACCCTGCCAAGTTTTTCAGCCAATCAGATTTGAGTTCTCATACACACTGAGTGAGAGCAGCTCTCAGACAGGGGAGGTTATTGGACACGAGGCAGTAGCAAGTCACTGACGCCTCCCACATCCTGCCTGCAGGGAGCTATCCACAGGAGAGTGAGGAGAAAGGTGTGTGTGTGTGTCTGCTGAGTGTTTTGTGGGTCTAGAGGGGGGCAGCAGAGTGTTTTGTTGGTGTGTGGGTGTCTGTAGTGTGTTTTGTGGGTTTAGAGGGGAGGGGTACTGCAATGTGTGTTTGTTGGTGCTGAAGGGGGCTGCTGTGTGTTGTGTGTGTTTCTTCAGTGCGTGTTTAGTGCGTTTACAGGGCGGAGGAGGGCTGCAGAGTGTGTTTTGTGGGTGTAGGGGGGGGGGCTGCAGAGTGTGTTTGTGTATATAGAGGGGGGCTGCAGAGTGTGTGTGTGTTTGTGGGTATAGAGGGGGGCTGCAGACTGTGCGTATATAGAGGGGGGCTGTGTGTATGTATAGAGAGGGGCTTTAGTGTATGTGCAATTTCAGTTTAATAATCACGTGCAGTAAAAGCATAAGAATGTAGATGATCATGCTGATAAAAATCAATACTACAAAAGTGTCTATCTTTTTTAGCCTATAATAGTAATACATGTAATCCCCTCAGAACAGGGGATTAGAGCCCTTTAATGCCCTGTCTGGGTTAATGTCCCTCGGCTTCGCCTCGGGCCTTCAACTCTTCCAGCCAGGGCATTATTGGCCAGTAATGCCCTGTTGTTCGGGATTATTACTTAAATAATGTGACATTAAGCTTGCTAATGAGATTCTTATGCTGTTGTTTTTTCATATGATTAACTTTGTGGATACGCATTAAATTCACAGAACATAATGTCCGTTCCTATTTTAGGTGTAATCACGTTGTCAGTACTGATTTAAAGGAGCTTTGTGAATCTACCCATGAGACAACAGCTGTCTAACCTGACTATTTTGGCAACACCCCCCATTTATCATGCACAGATCACTTCGGTGTCGGGGTTAGAGCTTGCAGGGATTGTGTATGTACAGCTCACTTGCGCTAAAATCTCAGCAGAATACCCACAATCAAAGAACAATTGGTATCCATACATCCCCAGAGATTACCTCTCTCATAAGCAACCAGGAAAATATTCAAGGGGTGTTACCACTAGCCAAGCATTAATGGTTCTTTGATGCCGACACCAACACGGAGTAAGACATATTATCAGGGTGTGAAGAATTGTCTCCTCTGATGTGCTGCAGCGCAATAAATATATAACAACCTTCTCCGCCTTTCTATAAGGTTTTCATGAGTAGGCTAGTACTGTTGAAGCTACATTTTAAGGGAAGTTTAACAACAGATTGAAAAGGAATCAGACATAAAATGCCTATAAACATTGCTCAGCTTTATACAACGTCCCCTGTGCGTCTTATAAAAAGGAGAAAATGAATAGGGCACATTTGTACTTCACTTGGCGATAAAGCGGCAGCATAACTTGTGCTTCCGTCTGGATCAAGTTTTGTCATCACCATGAGCCACAGCGCCAAGCATAGCTATTTTTCAGCTGGATCCCTCAAGGGGAGCTGCCATGGTGGTAGTCAATCCCCCAAGATCTCCAGCCACGTCTCTTCAGTCCATCATGGAGGCTCCTATTTTGCCCATCATGGAGGACTGAATAAATCCAATCATGGGGGCTCCCATTATTCCCATCATGGAGGGTCAAATCTCTCCCATCATGGCGGACTCCATAAAGCCCATCATCGGGGCTCCCATAATTTTCATCGTGGAGGGTCACATTTCTCCCATCATGGAGGATTCCATAAAGCTCATCAAGAAGGACTCCATATATCCCATCATGGAGGATCACATATATCCCATCATGGAGGACCTAATATTTCTCACCATGTAAGACACTACAGAGCACCCAGTGTCCATGGAGGATCAGGAGGTAAGGCAATTGCCTTATCCAAACACTCTTCTTTTGGTCATGGATGTGGTGTTGGAAATGCACATGTTGGTTATAGTCATGGAAGTAAATTTAGCAGCTGTGTGGGCCACAGTGGTTGGAAGAAGGATGGCCTGCTAGGCATCAGTGAGAAGGAAACTATGCAGCTTCTGAATGACCGACTTTCATCTTATCTGGAGAAGGTACGCTCACTGGAGCAGGAAAATGCTCAGCTGGAGAGAAAGATCTGCGAGTGGTATGCAAACAATGCTCCCAGCTCAATCCCCGACTTCAGCCACTACTTCAGGACCATTGAGGAGCTCCAGTGCCAGGTAAAAAAAGGACACAAACAAAGAAACATTCATATACTATAAACGTATTACAAAATGAGTACGACCACAGAGAACCAAACTGACGCAATTCCCTCTAAAAGTTTCTAAATAATAAAAATTAGGAGTGATCTGAAACATATTCAGTACAATATATTATTTTTAGTCTGTGAAAAATGGGGGTAGATTGAAGCTCTGCAAACAGTCCCACTTAACAACATTACTGGAGTTATGAGAGAGAGAGAGATAGAGAGACAGAGAGAGAGAGAGAGAGAGAGAGAGAGAGCAAGAGGAAGGGCACTCACTGATGTATAAGCACAATAAATGTTACAGGGTGCATACCATCCAAATGGAAAGTATATTAGTAAAAATGGACAGGCAGTCATAACTTTCAAAGAAGTGTAACAAGTCAATGTTTTGAGTCATACAAGAGCCCCTTGAGAAAGTCTCTTGTGTGAGCTGAAATTCTGAGTGATTAAATTACACTTTTTTGAAATTTTGGAGTGCCTGACCTATTTTGCTATTATATATTTGTGTGTGTGTGGTGGGTGGCTGTGTGTGTGGTGTGTGTGTGTGTGTTGATGTGTGTGTGTGTGTGGGTTGGTGTGTGTGTGTGTGTGTGTGTGTGTGTGTGTGTGTGTGTTTTATATTGTATTACGTGTTTATATATCGTTGTTGTAGAGGTAAAACTCTTGAAGAGCATTTTTGACAAAAACTTCAATAAATGCACTTCCTGACTTGGAATTGCATGATATTTTTATTGATATGCCTATCTATTCATAGCTTAGAGTTACATTACCATAACATAAAATTCATTAAGTATGATTTTGTAATAAAGAATATTTAATCGCCTTTTCGTCAGTACTCAAAGAATGTAGTTAATGACTTTTACCTCTACAACGATGATATACATATATATATATACACACACAAAAGAAAAAAGTCAGCTCTTGCTAATATATTCCAACAATAACCATAAAGTGATATTATTAAAATCAAAGTAAGGTGCAGGTGTACAAATCACATGCATTTTGTCAAAACCATGATATAGTGAACCATAGACATATGTATAAGTGCACATATATAAGTGTGACCATTCAAATATGAAGCACTGTGAATACAGTGATAATTATAAAATGTCCTTAAATAAAGTCCACATAGTGAAAAAGGATATAAGAAGACATGACGGTTCTGCAGCTTCTGGGGAGATGGACCACAAGAATCTCTTGGAAAAGAGAAAAAAGATACGGGTGCCACATAGCATGAATCTGTATTGACATTTATAATCAAAAGTAGTAGATCTTAAATGGCACACTCACATGTGTAGCAAGAAATTGCACATTTAGAGATATATTATCTCAACAGGAAGGCACTCATCCTGGGCTTCTCCCACTCCACAGTAGTGGACAATCACTTGGAATCCCGACAACATAATGAGAGCAATGGAGTCCAACAAGAGCGAAAACGGTTGAATATGTATTAGAGGCAATCTCTATAAGAATAACGTCACCAAGTCGTGTCATGGTCAAGAACCGTACAACTGGGCACTTGGGGAACCGACTGGTGTCATCCATTGGTTCCTGCCTCGGGTTGATGTGCCTTCCAAAAAAAATCGTGGCTAAGTGTTCGGCTCTCTCACTCCTGCAGCAGACAAAGTGTATGAGACAGCTCGGCATCTGCCATCAGCTGCTAGCATGCAGGGAGAGATCAGACCTCCACAACGCGATGACGTCACCTCGTCAGCTACGCCCCAATGCGTTTCGTCATCAACGTTACTTTGTCAGGGTTATAATGCACTGGACCGTGACCACAACTTGAGCTTTCAAAGATACAGTTGTAAAAGGACAATAAAGGCCAAAAATATTACTTTATAACAAAAAAAAAATTGAAAAGCAAAAAAATAAATTATTTCATAATTAATCGTGATTACAAATGAAAAAAGAAATGTAAAATATTAGTAATAGTAAGGAACTGAAATATGAGCACCTAGTTTTGTTTTCACACCCTGATTTTCTACAGATCTCTGCAGCCACTTTGGAAAATGCCAGGACCGTTCTGCAAATAGATAACGCCAGATTGGCTGCTGATGACTTTAGGAACAAGTAAGTCCTTTGAATAGAGGAAAGGAGAAAGGGAGGGAACGGTTGAGTGTGTGAGCGAGTGAAAGAGACATATATCTGTGCGAGCGAGTGAAAGAGACATATATCTATCTATGCATGCAAACATAGACCAATCATACGTTTTGAATATATTGTATTTTTTCAACTACTCTGTCCTCATTGCCTCTTCCTATCTCCAAAGGTATGAGATGGAGCTCAGGCTGAGGAACAATGTTGAGGCGGATGTGAGCGCCCTGCGTAGAGTCCTCCGGGGCTGAGCATGGAGAGCTGTGATCTGGAGTTGCAAGTTCAAAGCCCAGAAGAGCTGCAGCAGTTGAAGAAAACCATGAAGAGGTAATGTACGAGGAAAGATATGATGGTTGTTGATCTTTTTGAAAGTCTCTAAAGAATGGAGATTTTAGTCTCAGTTTTCTAAATGTTAATAGAGCTGGTAAACTGTGACACAGGTGCATAGAGAGATGTTGGTGGCCGAGAAAGGAATTTATACTATGACCATGAAAGTCAGATTTCTCACACAATGATTCTCCTCCTGCTTCATATTCTCATTTATCTTTGGGCCTTTGCAGGAGGTGAAATGCCTGCGCGCTCAGCTGGGAGCCAGAGTCAACGTGGAAGTGGATGCTGCTCCATCAGGGGATATGAACAGGATCTTGACCGAGATCCGAGAGCAATATGAAAGCCTGATGGAGATCAACATGAGGGAGGCTGAGAAGATGTTCCTTCAAAGGGTAACTGGGGTTTCTTTCATTCCTTCTTTTTTTTTTTTTTTTAAACTGTGCAAACTAAGTACCTCACACCTTTTCTCATTGAATACATTGACTTCCAGTAGAATCAAGGCACAAGCACGAACACTGTAACTGTGAGTACTGCACTTGTTTTATTAAACACTTCCCCTTCCATTTCACCAATGTATAGTACTATGTTCTCTTAATAGTGCAATTTGAACACTTTGGTCAACAATGGGTTCATTTCAATACCATTACTATAACCCAATGCCTAAATGCTGAATTACGCTCTCGTTACAACCAACCTAAACTACTTGTGATACAGCAGTGAATCGTAGTAATATAGTATTAATAAAACTAAACTGAATCAATATTTTTATATACTCTGGTTGAAAATTATTTTTTCCATCTCAATCCCTACATGGAACAGTTAAGGAACCCTAGTATTTATGCTGCTGCTACTGCACTGTCCCTATGAATGTAACTGTGTCCCTATGAATGTAACTGTGTCCCTATGAATGTAACTGTGTCCCTATGAATGTAACTGTGTCCCTATGAATGTAACTATGTCCCTATGAATGTAACTGTGTCCCTATGAATTCAATTGGTCATATTTTCTCTCAAGATAAAAAAAATACTTCTCTCTCTACATGTACGAGAAGGAAATAATTGCATTTCTGGCGTTCAGTCGCACCTCGTGGGCCTTACTCGCTGTGTTTCTGTCCTCACAGAGTGAGGAATTGAACAGACAGGTGTCATCCGGCTCTGGGCAGCTGCAGTCGGTCCAAACCGAACTCATCGAGTTGAGGCGCTGTGTGCAGACCCTGGAGATTGAGCTGAAGAGCCAGCTCAGCATGGTATGTTTTAGCACATCAAGTCCTAAATATGGGTTTATTGCTCATTATGGTGGAACACATGTTAAGATGTATGATCAAGACTCTAAACCAAGCCACAGACTAGTATAGCTTCTGTAGCTGTGATAGTTTCAATCAAGTATGAAGTTTGTATTCTTCAGATGCTATTTGTGCCATGCATATAACCTATGGAATATACAGCTGCCATAAGTTCTCAATCTGCACCTATACACCTAAATGTATATACATACATACAGATCCTTGAGAAAGTCACTCTCAGTGACGAAACGCGTTAGAATGTGGTGACGCCATCACGCAGCTACGCAGTGACGCGGTTACACTCAGAGGAACTTGAAGTACAGATTTCAGCTCTTTATCTGGATATACGCTGTAATTGTACACTTTGCGACAGAGCGAGGCTTAACACGGAGGTGCACTGAGCACAGGATATTACTCTGCATCTCAGGAAGAGGCATACACCGGGAATCTACCTATGAGGTCTGACACGGAGAAAATTACCATCTCTCCGCAAGATTTGGCAAACCGCTGGGTCTCATTACATCACGGGAGGGATTTCTTCTAGGAGTGAGCACTGTTTTGGTTCAGGTCTGTCTACAATACACCTATTTACTTCTGAGAAGGGTCATTCTCTAATGGTGACTTTGTTCTCTAGCTGTAAGCTAATACACAGACTACAATTATCTTATATGCTCCAGTGGTTACCTCCTCCTACCATCAGTTGCCTCCTCGCTCACAAGTTCCTCATTATGTCACTTGCATATTGCTGCTAACCATTTCATTTATTTTTTGTGTCAATATTCTTTTTAAACACACCCAGTTTTGCATTGTCCTTGAGACTATTCTGGTTATAATAATTCCAGTTTATATATTCATTGTACGGAACTGGCGCTTCTTTCTTTTTCGGGTTTGTAGTTTATTATGGTCAGGCTTGACCATTTAGAAGCATTGCCTCTTCTGTACAGACTGTTCCCATGCTAACATCAATATTTCATCTACATATTTAATATTAACTGCACTTCACCTTTTAAACATTTATAACTGTTTGCACATCACGGTTATTTCTATCACAAACTAGCGCTACTATTTGTTTTTTTTGTGTATGTGTACATACATACACCTATACATTTCCACCAAATATATCCCTTCTAATATCATTATGTCCATTCTATTATAGAAAGCCGCACTGGAAGGTAGCTTGGAGGAGACAGAGGACAATTATAGTTCTCAGCTGGCCCAGTTACAATGTCTGATCAACAATGTCGAAGCTCAACTGGCCCAGGCCAGATCTGACCTAGAGCGCCAGAACCGTGAGTACAGACTCCTCATGGACCAGAAGACCCATCTGGAGATGGAGATCGCCACATACAATGCCTGCTGGACGGACATGAATCAGTATGTAAATGACCGACACAAAAAGAGATATGGTGAGTAAAAAAGTGACCAAAAAATCACTGTACAGTGTACACAGCAAATAAAAATACCACTTGTGAGCACCTTCATATCTCAGACAATATGTAAATGAGCATCACAACTCTCTTGGGATCTACTCAGGCAATGTGTTCACTGGTGGGGTAGATCTATATTGATGCAACTTTGCCTTATCTTAATAGTTTCATTACTACTGACATATTGGGATACTGAGATATAACACTGAGATATTGGGTTATCAGTTAATTGTTTTCTTGAGACATCATTTATATTTTCTACAAGCTGACTCATTAAACTATCATTCTAATTAGTTGGGCAGGGATAATCTGTGTGGAAAGCCAATGATATTTCCCTATAAAAGGTAAAGAATGGTACTTGGAACAAATTACAAGTGGTTTCAGGCATGGTACATGCAATACAGTACTGTAGTTATGATACAACTAACAGCAAAGTGACTGGACCATCATCTGCCCTTTACACCTACTAATCTCTAAACGTTTTAATCTTTGCTCTGCATGTATCAACATCATCCCTCTTGTGCAAGATGGTAAGTGGAAAGTACTTGAGATCACAAAGTACTGTAATTGCCATGTAATCAGTGCACATATACCCACACCACGTAAGTTCTGAGCAGACCGTACTCATTCTGCCTGCTGTCCTCCCCCCTCTCAGATTCCAGCCATACCTCAGCCCTTCCCTTCCCCTGAATGTGTCCTAACATTGCTTTGATATCTGCAAGCATTAGAATATGTTAGACAATAATTTAGCATCCCAGAGGTGTACTACTGCCATCTCTATAACTGGATGCTGTTTGCAGGAATTTGCAGCACTTAGTGGATTAATCACTTTGGTCCTCTAAAATGACACCAGTAACCTCTATTGCTTTCCCCTTTTTAGAGTCTCACCCCAGCGTGGAACATCACACCCCAGAAGACGCCCACCCCACTGAATGTTACAAAAACCCCGAGACTTCTGGGGAGTCCCTGAGGTATGAGCCCGCCATGGAGAATCAACAAATAAAGAAAGGAATTCTTCACTGAACGCCCCAGAAATGAACGTCCTGCCGTTACCTGACTCTGCGTATGGAATGCCCATGTCTATCTTTTCCTTCCTTTCCTTGAGCTTATCTTGGCTTTTTCTAAGACTAAAATGGTAAATTGTATGTGATAAATGCAATGGTTTGGGGCAAATGCATTCGCTTTTTGCTCAGGTGAAACATGTTCATTGTTCCCCAGGCTTCAGAATCCTGTGAGATTCTGTAAAGTAATTGGAAGCATGGCGAGGAGGCAACGCGGTTAGATCACAGACTTCTTAGGTGGGAGATCTCTGTTGACAGGTCTGTTGGGCCCATTCGCCATCCATTGTAGAGGTCAATGAGAATGTTAGGACCTGCATACTGGTCATGCTGCGACGTGGCTGCAGGCTTATAACGCTTTGGCCAAAGGGTTTAACTAAATGACCCTTACTTCTGAGAATACAAACATTGAAGTATTTTACTATGTATGTTCTGTCACATTGGATGTAGCATTGGGTATTTTTGCCTTTTGTTGTATACATTTGACCACTCCCTTTGACACAAATATATATATATAAATATATAAATATATATATGATGTGGTGGGTGCTGGGGTTAGAGCATGCTGGGATTGTGTGTTCTTTGATCTACTGAGCATAATGTATAATATTCTATTGTGTACTAAGAAAGAGCTATACTGTACAAAGACAAACTGATGTTAAATCTGGCGTCTCATCATTTCCTTATATTCTGCCTATAAAAGATGATATTTTGAAAATAACCATTCCAATGTAGCCATGCTGCTTAGAGAAAAATACCTGCCCAAAATTTCAGTGGGCATACTGTAGTGTGTACCTGTATTCAGCAGTGACAATGTATCCCACTAAATGCAACCGTTGTGATGTCTAAGTGACCACTGAGACCAAGGATGGTGTCACATTCTTGTGTACTTGTGTAGCACAGATAATTATGATTTTTGGACTTTGTTGTCAAAATAATTTCTTCTCGTTGTGGTCCTAATTATTCTGCACATGTGCAGGATCTATTTCTTTGTTTCTTTAATAAACTCTTCTGTCTGACGCAAACTTCTGTTTTGTTTAATGGACTTCTAAAACAACACACTTGACAGTGGTGTCGTTCATATAATCTTTGAATAAGGGACACAAGCGCACAACAGAATTTTTTTTTCTGGTAATTCACCCATGTGAAGACAGGAAACATAGTAACATAGTAAAGAAATATATATCCACAATATACACAATTGAGCTGAGTTAAAAGCTAATAGCCAACTAATGGTATATATACAGTCGAAGGAAGGAAGTACGAGACATCATATGGTGAAAGAATTCAAAATGATAAGACGAGGAACAAATTGGAAACACTCAAGCAACATAGATGAGGCAATATACATTAAAGCAGTGATATGCAAGAGGATATACTTCAAGGGCCGCATATTACCCACGTACAGTATATATATATATATTTTTTTTTATGGAAGGACGTTGCAGCCGCAGATAGGAGCTTTCCACCCTCCCTCCATCACCTGCTTAATGCTAGTATGGTCATGAATACTGTCACTCTCCTTTGGTTACGCTGGCTACTAGTGATCAGCACAGGAGAGGGGCAGAGCAGTATATATCAGCACAGTGTCATTAAGCAGTGTACCAGAGCTAGGGGGAAGCTACAGTACGATCCATCCTAGCAATATCTCCGCTCCCTCTGCACTGGGGAGAGAGGGCTGCTGGGGCTAGCCAGCATTTGGGCGCCACAAGTGAAGACCAAGAGGGCCGCATGCGTCCTGTTGGCTACCAATGCATTAAAGTCTCCGTGCTGCAAAACAGGAAAGAAAATAGGACCCGATTTAAAAAAATGATATATTGACTTTTTCCGGGACTTTTTGGTCAATCTTGTGCAGTTATTTGTCCCAGTTTTGCAGCCATTTTACTGTCCTAGAAGAAGGAGCCGCAAACAATTTTATTGCTAGACACTTACATTAAATCATTAATGACAAGGGCTTACACTACTGTCACAACGACGAGTGACATCTCCAAAGTTGATACATAAACTCATTTTCTTTGCGGGCAAACATAGATGTGGTTTGTTCAAGAATTTACTAAAAAAAATAAAAATAAAAAAATCCTGAGTTATAAACTAGATTAATTACCTTGAAAACAGAAAAGTATGGTGACTTAATATCAAGTGACTTAATAGTGATAATAACCAAAAAAAAGTGTAAACATATATTAAAAATACGTGAAAGATAAACGTGAGTATTTAACCTACACCAAAGTGAATAGTGTAATAATATAAGTGAAATACAAGAGTAAATGAATACAGCAGCTCTACACCCTTGTGGTGGACTGTCCAGGTCCAATAGAGTCACACGTTCTCTTCCAGGTAATAAAGCGCTGAAGTTCTCAAGGTGATATGTGAAAAATGCGAAAATATACAGATAATAGTGCAGATGGTAATAAAAATAGTGATGTTCAAAAAATGTCTGTGGCAGTATCACTCACAGATTTTTTCAGATAAAGGCAGGCGGTATCAGAGATCCATCTCTCTCTGATAGGAGCCCTTGTGTAAACCCTCAAGAGGTGGAAGCCTTATGGATGGTGGTCTTTAGATAGTAAGCTTGCTGAGTAGTTGTCGGGTCAAATTCTTATATATTCCCCCCAAGGTGTGAAAGAAAGAGAGCTCAAACTGGGGGGTGCGACCCCCAGGGGGGGGCGCGAGATTACCGGCGGGGGGCACGGGTTTTACAGAGGCCCCTGCGCGCTTCCCGAAGGCACTTAAATTAAGTGCTGGGGGAGCTGCAGGGCCTCTGTAAACAATACTTACCTTGATTCAGTCGGCATCTGGAGACGCGTCGCCATGGCAAATGCCGCGAGGTCATGTTGCTATGGCAACGTGACATCATGACGCCCAGACACCGGGAATCAAGGTATGGAGGAGGGAGGGGGGCGTGCAGAGAGGAGGACATCTGGCAGGGGGGGTGCAGGGAAAAAACTTTGCGCCCCCCTGCATTAAGCGTCAAAGACTTAGGTGGTTTGGCCACGTCTTCCGTATGGAAATCACCAGACTACCATACCAGTGCCTCAACATAGGCTGGAAAGTGGACCGAAATGCTCCAAAGAAAACGTGGTCTAATCAGGTGGCGCAAGATCTCAAACCGCCCCACTTCACAGTAGCCGAAGCCCAAAAAGCCGCCCTAAATCGAGATCAATGGCACGGAATCACTAGAGACGTATTGAACATCCTGCCTCTCAATTACAATCAACCTTACTTTGAGCCATCTTTTCAACCTCTCTCTCTCTCAGCACTGGCTCATTTCCTTTAAGCATGCCTCCATCACACCAATACTGAAGAAGTCCTCTCTCAACCCACGTTCCCCTTCTAACTACTATCAGGCTCAGTGGGGATATCCAAGTGGAGAGTCGGTAGAATAGAATCACCTGTTGTAATCACGGAATGCTGGCACCAGGAGGCCGGATCAGTGGTGGAACAAGCAACGGAGAGCTTTTAGAAGGACTCGGCAAAAGAGGTAGTCAGACATGCCGCGCTCAAAGCGGACAACAAGCGGGAGAATTGGGGTTAGGGCAGGCAGGAAAGAGGAGAATTGTCAGACGGACCAGGGTCCGGGCAACAACAGGCAGAGTGAAATCAGAGGCAAACTGTGATCAAGAACCAGGAAGTCAAAGGATATTAAATAGCATGTAATTCAGCAAAGGAGCAACACGACCTCACTCCACCTAGCAAAGCTGTGGTAAAGCATGCAGTCTCGAAAGGGGTGTCTTCTTATATGCCATGGAGGTCATGTGTTGTAGTCAGCCCAGCGGAGTGCTAAAGAGCTGCTTAGAAAGTAGCATTACATGTACATGGGTCCTGACAACCACCACCCAATCTCCCTTTTCCCATTTGCTTCCAAACTACTTGAAAATATTATTTATAACTGCATGTTTCCTTCCACTTTCTTTCCTTTAACTCCCTCGTTGATATTCTTCAATCTGGATTCTGCCCTAACCACTCCACAGAAATAAACAGTTGACAATGATCTTCTCATTACAAAATCACGAGAGTTTTCCTTATTAAGCTTACTAGACCTCTACGCCGCCTATGTTAATGTTAATTGCCATGTCCTATTCCATACATGTACAGCTCAACCCCCCTTATAACGCTGTGCTTGGGGTCCAAAGAATCACATCGCGCTATAAGCGGATCGCGTTAGAAATAATGTACAATTGTATGCATTGTACAATAAAGTATGAGATATCAAAATGTTCATAAAAACGAAAATTGGGAGCCACGCTTGCATCGCGTTATAAGTGGATTCGCGTTGTAACGGATCGCGTTATAACGGGGCTGAGCTGTACTTTCCATTCCATTTTCCTTGCTGTCACTGTCCTCTCTTGGTTCTCTTCCTCTTTATTTGACTACTCCATTCATTGTTTCCTTTACTAGCTCGTCCTCTTCTCCACTGCTATTCAATGTTGGTGTTCCCCAACGCTCTTTTATAGGACCTCTTCTATTTTCTCTTTACACCACTTGAGCTCTGGCTCTCTGCACTGCTTTCATTCCCACCTCCAAGACTTCTCTAGGGCTATAACCCAACTGTGGAACTTAGATTCTCTCCCAATATTCATACTTTCAAACATCCCTTAAAAAAGTAGAGGCCTACACAGCACATCCTGACAAGCCTACAGCTAATACTGTCCTGAGTGACCCCCACCTATCCATGTATCATCAGTCTCAGAGCAGGGACCTCAATACCTATTGTTTCATTATATTGTAAGTTGTATATATTTTATGTTTTGTTCTTCTCCTTGTCCCACATTGTACTGCACTGCAAAATATATTGACCGTATAAATACAAATATTATTAATTATAAAGTAATCCACAAAAGACTGAGGTGTAACCCAAGCCCAATATCATAAACTTTGCATCATTGTTGTGGTTTATGCATTTATTCTATACGCGTTATGCTTTAATTGTATTACAGGAAACAACAATAAAAAGTGCTATAAACCTGCTACATAAACCACTACAAAACATCAGTCAGTATGATTTCTGCTAAGACATATTCTCTCTTTCTGGTCAATTACAACATAAAGTCATGCACCAGCTACTTTTCTGGCTTGTTTTGTTTTTCATTTGACCCCCACTCCTTAATATATAGTTAATATAAAAAAAAAAGGCAGAGTGTGATCTACTTATTTTGATTAGCAAAATAACTGCTAGAGTATTTCAGTCTACTACAGTACACATAGTTTATTTATCCATACTGCCCACAAGTCAAAACCCATCCGACATTCAGTGCCATATTCGGTTCATATCATAAAAACGAAAAAATAAATCACACACCCAACTCTCCCCAAGTGGATCCCATTACACCAGAGATTTTTGGTCCGTAAACATTCATCGGCTATCACGTGTAGACATCCAGGTCATCAAACAGTTAAGAGCTTTATTGGAAGGTGTGTTTCCATATTGGCAATGTCTTTATCTTCGTTTGATGCTGACTTCCACCTTGAGTCTGTTATATTGTGTGGGTGTGTCAAATTCTTGCATCGTATATGCAGCATTGTAATGAACCTGTAACAGTTTATTGGCCCTTCACCCACTCCCACTTTCTTATGATGTTTTTCCCACAAATCCTCCTACTGGTTGATAAAATATTAAATGTGTGTATGGTGCCCATAAAGTATACAAATGCTACCTTTTCAACGCCCATTGCCATGCTTTTAAAAAGAGGTCTTAAATTGAGTGAAACACTCTCCTTTCTGACCAAGTTGCAGTGTATGATTTATGCTTTGCTGTCAACATGAGCCATAGCATAAAGCAGACTCATTCTTCCGCTGGAATCTTCCAGGGAAACTGTCACGTTGGTGGTCATTCCCCCAAGATTTCCAGACACATCTCTTCAGTCCATCATGATGGCGCCAATACAGTCAACAATGGAGGACCCGCCAGAGCTATCAATGCCCATGGAGGCTCAGGAAATAAAGGAATCCCCATCTCCAAACAGTCTTCTTTCAGTCAGAGATGTCGCTTTGGAAGTGTACATGGTAGCTATGGTCAAGAGAGTCACCGTAAAAGCTTTGGGGTCCCCATTGGCCGGAAGAATGATGGTATGCTCAGCCCTAATGAGAAGGAAACCATGCAGCTTCTGAATGACCGACTGGCATCCTATCTGGAGAAAGTACACTCAGTTGAGCAGGCAAACACTCACCTGGAGAGGAACATCCGAGAGTGGTACGAAAGAAATAAGCCCAGTACATTGCCTGATTTTAACCACTACTTTGGGACCATTGAGGAGCTCCAGAATAAGGTACAATAAAAATACAGTTGAAACAACAAAAACTAGCACAATACCTGTTTAAATGCAACCAATGTACTTTTTGTATTGTTTTTTTTCTTTCTGTAAATTAGATAACAACAGATGTTGGGAAGCAGTAACATTGTATGTATTTATTGTTATTAACCAATTCATGTTGGGGGTAAAAAAACATGCCCTCTGGAATGGACCTTTACATAGATATGTATTTGAATGAAATGAAACCTTTTTTTAATTTTTCAAACATGAAAATACTCAATGAAGGCATGCTTTCTACGCAACATTTGTTGATTTTGTGTTGCGTAGAAAGTGTGAATGTTCAAAACCTCTGTACACTATTCTTTCATCCATGAACAAGTCTCATATTGTCTCATATACTGTCTATTAAAAGGTATCACAACCTATAGCACATTTCCTACGTACATTTGGCACATTTCGTCAGTTTTATGTTCTATGAGATACGCTAGCATACGTAACAGTCGATACTTCTCAGAGTCGTAAAGAAGATAATTTTTTCAGATTTTAATGTCAACGGTGGAGAATGCCCGGAGTGCTCGTCAGATTGAGAATGCCTGCCTGACTGCGGATGACTTCAGAAACAAGTAAGTCTTTTAAGGACAGGAAGGAAGGAAAAAGGAAAATGCAAATACAACAGTAGCTATAATTCTTACCCATACTTAATAATTGTAATCGGATTTTATTATCCCATCTGTATGTGTCAAAACCTTCTCTCTACAGAGCAAAGAGTTTAAGAAGGTATATTATGCTGAATGCGTTGGTGCTCTTCCCCAAAAGTTAATCATTTAATAGAGGTCTCTGACAATGCACATGTGTACATACATCTCTATCCGTTCATATAATCTTGTGTTTCTTAGACTCTCCTTGTTGTCCCTCCTTTTATACCAAGGTATGAGCTGGAGGTAAGGCTGAGGAACAATGTTGATGCTGATGTGAACAATCTGCACAGAGACCTGGATGAACTCGACGTAGAAAGTCGAGACCTGGATATGCAGCATCAAAACCTCCAGGAAGAGATGCTCTGCATGAAGAAGTCCAATGAGGACGTAATGTATAGGGCAGGAGGTGTGGTGGGGGGGGTGCATGTGAAAACTACTACACCACACTGCGTCTCAAGATTTAATTGGTTGAAACACACAAGCATAATATTCACACCCCTTTGAGTCACCTTCAGCAAATGGTAAAAATAAGCAAAAATCACCCATAGGTTAGGTCATCGTGGTCTTAAAATGTCAGATAAACCGAGTGATAAGAGAACATGTTCGACACATCAGGTCATTCTTTTAAACTTGATTCTCCTTGAACCTAACTAAGCCGCATCTCCTGCTTCCTAGTAATTGCAAAGATTAGGGGTTCCTAGGGGTTGCAAAGATGGAGGATGCTATGCTTGGAAAAGCCTTAAATTGATATCTGGGGATTGTTGGCACAACATGAGACTTCAACCCTCCATCCACACATTATTTTACCTTGTCTCCTTACCTCTTAACTTGGCAGGCGGTGAACAATCTGCGCAGTCAGTTGGGCGCCAGAGTCAATGTGGAAGTGGATGCTGCCCCTGCCGTGGACCTGAATATACTCTTGGCTGAGATTCGAGATCAATATGAAGACCTGATGGAGAAGAACAAAATAGAGGCTGAAACCTGGTTCATTGCAAAGGTACGCTTATTGTCTTATTTAATGGAAACTACCACTAGATGCCGCTTGGAAAAAGAGAGACAGGGGAACTCTAGCTGACGAAGTAGAACCCAAACCCAGTAAAGATTCCTAAAAGTAAGCTTGTGGAAAGAAGTCTACATGTATTATCTTGTGTTTCTTCATCTTCAGAGCGAAGAACTGAAACGTGAAGTGGGGTCTGGTTGTGGACATCTACAGACAATACAAAGTGAGGTTATTGATTTAAAGCGCACTAGTCAGACCCTGGAGATTGATCTGCAAAGCCAACTGAGCATGGTATGTCTCTAGTCCTCAATACATGAAGGGTTTATACAGTAGTTATTTACGTAAATCTACTAAGCATTCGTGCCACCTCTTTGTGAAAAGCATACATACTATGGTTCACAGTCAGCTGAATCAAGGCAAAGGTGGTGCAATACTGAGGCAAAACTGCCCCACATGTATGAAAGAAAAGGGTCCGTTGCGTGTAGAGAATATGGCTGTTGAAAGTTTATATGCATGATTGTTATGATTCCTGAACATAAACTAGAAATAGTTAGGGATTGCATTGTGTTATTTATTTATAACCACATTTATGTAGCGTCCATATCCATGTCACTGTACATTAGTTAGTAAAACAAAGTTGTGATTACATATAGATTAGATTGTAGAGTAATTGTTCAAATGTCTTTGTGGTGGACAGCGGTGGTCAGGGCTTTGGAATAGGTGCATTGAGAGCTTGCTTGGCTGTTGGGCAGGGGTTGGGGTCAGGCCTCTGGATTTAGTCTAGTTATGGCTTCTATCATAACCAAATCTAGTTAGGAAGACAAATAGGCCCCTTTTCAATATACTGTAATGTTGTTAGGGAAGCATCAACTTCTAATTAACTGAAGAGGGACCCTTAGCGATAGATGGAAAGAAGGATACAATTCAGTAGATTTTTAGCTATTGTGCCATTTATTATGCCCACCATGTTTTGTCCGATTGTAGAAATCGGCACTGGAAGGCACATTGGCAGAGAAAAAGGCCAGTTACCACTCGCAGCTTGCCCAGTTGCAGTGCCTGATTAACAACGTGGAATCTCAGCTGGCCCACGTCCGAACCGAGCGGGAACGCCAAAACCACGAGTACAACACCCTCATGGACGTGACGATGCACCTGGAGAGGGAGATCGCCACATACAGGCGCCTGCTTGACGAACAGGACATTCAGTATGTATTATGGTGTCCCACGTCAGCTAGGTCCCTGCTCTGTGTCTCTGTCAGAGATATGAAGGGCGCTACTGTACATTACAATTCAAACCAGGCTTTAAACCTGTAAAGATTAAAGCTGTAATAGTAATAAAGGCAAACAGGAGTTTGGTTACCATGATGGGCACAAAGTAACCTATTCTGGAAAAATAAATGATGTACAGTAATTGATACTTGACCTGATTTTCATGAGACCAGTCATCAAAACAAGTATAATTCCACCACCCCCCCCGGCCCCCCCCCCCAAAACCATTGATATCATTTTTTTAATATTAGCAGAAGTGTGCATTAAGGTAAAACTAAAAACAAAAATCCATCACCTAATACGGAAGAACTAATTCATTCTGCAATATCGCAACTGGACTAACACGGCTATTTCTACTTTACACCGTTATCATATAATTTTAGCTATACAAAAAACACATTTTCATCTGATTAAAGAGATTTACATTACAATATCTCTCATTTATTACCGCAATTGTGTTTTATTTATATACTGTAGATGCCCTGTCTGGAACAGACAGTTAAAGTTACAATTTCCCGGGCCACATCGTTTTTGTTTTTTCATTCAGCAAGTACTGTTTAGTTGCAGGACAGTATCCCCGAAAGCCATTAAACTAAACTCGTGGCGGGCTCATTACTAGAAGTAATCATTTGACTTGCGATTGCATCACTGTTGTATGCGAAAGACTATCACTTATCATTAACACGTTTGTCTTCCTCTGCAGTGTTCCAAGACCTGCTTCCCACGGTAAAGAAGGTAAGCATCAAATAAACATACAGGTAGCCAATGTTATTGCACTGCCCGGGGCACTCCCACGGGGGGAAATGGCGCAATAGCCGTGTATTCTTCTTGTGCGCAGCTGATTCAAATCAATGGCGCATTGTGTCTGCCCCGCTGCAGGGCGCCAAACGTTGGCTGCATCTATAATACATACCGTATATGACTAACACATCCCGTAGGTAATTTTTCCTCTTTATAGTGCAGCTTAGCACTGAAAAATCGCAGTAACATAACCCTGTATCCTGTACCCAGCATGTCGGTAGCAACCGAGTCTTCCAGAAACATGACCGTGTGGTCACCCTAGGTACCGATCACGTGGCTGTAACAGGCCCCCTGTGACTGAAACAGAACTGGAGGGGGCTCCACTTTTGTTCCCATCACATTCACTGCTCACATTGCTACCTCACCTAATAGCACAATAGCATGATTTGCCCTTAACACAATAAAAACCCTTTGTACGGAATGGGGCATTTGCGCAACTGTCCTGCCGCGACCAAATCCCCGCCGGCGTTTAGCTGCAGGGAGGACCCTCTGCCGCCGCCACTGCTTTGCCGCTGAACGCTTTCAAAGAAGGTAAGCTTAACGGTAGGGGGTTAGTTTTAGGGTCGGGTGTATGTTTTAGGGTAGGGTGTATGTTTTAGGGTAGGGGGTTAAGTTTAGGGATGTTAGTGGTTAGTGTTTGGGGTTTACTTTGGGGTTTTTAGCGTTTAGGGTAAGGGGTTTTATGGTAAGGGGTCAAGGTTTTTAGGATAGGGGGTAGCGTCAGTATTAGGGGGGTTAAGATTAGGGGGTTTTAGGGTAAGGGCTAAGGTTAGTGAATTACCTTAGCGGCAAAGCAGCTGGCGGCTGACAGTCCCGGCGGCGAGGTGAGGAGCGGCTAAACGCTGGCGGTCATTTGGTCGCGGCGAGGCAGCTGTGACCAAACGTCCTAGACCGCGCCGGGTATGCCAGCCCCCCATGATGTACAATGACAGCGAAAGGGTAAAGGAATCAGTCGAAAGACAAACTCATTTTTTTGTATTATAATCAGTTTGTATTCTAATCTTTAAAAAAAAAAAAAAAGCCAATGCAAATAGCCAACTTGTTCCATGTGGTTTCTCTTTGCAGGGTGCCAAAAAGGTGTAACATTTCTCTCAATCACGGAAGAGGTGGAGAGTAGAAAAATCCTGTCGCCACGGGAGGACTGTTAGAAAACCCCCTCACACTTCTGGGGCAAAACAGAGGTGTGAAAATCCATAAGTGGAACCAACAAGTGGGAGAGGGGATTCTAAACGACACTGTCTAGAAAGAAACGTTCACAGCTGTGTTTGGGAGGGCCGTGCCTATGTACAGTGCAGTATCTACTGCCGCAAAACTCGAAGACAAAGACAGAATCAGAGTTATCAAAGAAAAAAAAAACTCCTATTGGATGAAAGATAAAACATCTTGAGAAATCTGGTTCTGCCTTTCTTTTTTGTTCTGGTATTAGAAGTTTGCAACCATGTGATTTTGATATTTAGGGGGCTCCCCAATAAGGCAATTTTGGAGCAAAGAAAGCATGTTTTGGTACATTGCCCCATTGGTGGAGCACACTGGGGTTGAATGTAGGAATCTACTGTAGGTCTTACATCTGGTGCCGATTGTTAGAAGGCCAGAAAGTTACAGCAACCTTAATCTCGGGAAACACATACATAGACCCTGCTCTCCTCACTTTATGGAGTGTGCAGCTGGTGATAACATTGCCCTTACATGCATGGAAAACAAATGCACCATTCCAGCACTCCTCCCAAATTGGTTTGCAATTTATTAGTGCGATTTCTACAAGTCTAATAAAAAAAAAAGGAGCCATTTACTTGCATATTTTGATCATATATAAAAAAATTCAATGATTCAAGCCTGCCAAACCCCCCGTCAAGGTAAATTCCAATAATAGCAGGTACTTATACTAAATTATTATTATTATAATTAAATGAATATCATTGCTTATTGTCCTATGGATAAAACTTAGTTAAATATGTGAAAGTGCCCAAAGGGTTAAATGAAGCAGAATACTTTTTGTGACTTACTGTAGTGCAATAAAAAAATTGGCATAAGCCCTTAAAATTATGAAGGATAACCTTGCACGCATTCTTTAGTGAAAAATAATACTAACATTGGCATATTTCTCTTATTTCTGTCACTCACGTAATCCTGGTGGATTTGTCTGACACAGAATTAAGGAGAAGAAAGGGACACAGAGAGATGCATTCTTTTGCAATATGTGCAAGATTAAATTAACAGTACTTGCGTAGATTTTGGGCCAAAATTGCCTTAGTACAGTAAGCAAACCTGAAATAGTAGGTCTTATGGGATTCGGGTAATGGTTTTGTCATATATGCATCCTTCTGAGTGGCTCAAGTTTCACTTTGACTTTACATTTAATATTGTAACACGTTCGTTTACCCAATTTTCAGAAACTTGACATAATAATCAAGTATTCTAATGTTACCTGCCACCAGAAGGAAGCCATAGAGAGTAACCGAGTTCAACAGTGACAATGTTACCTACAATGCACTGCAACACATATTAATTATGTAGACTGACCGATGCTCGAAGGGGTCACAAACCCAAAAAGTCCACTAAAAATAGCAGCAGGAACTATACAGTATATAGTGAATTTAAATAGAATGTGCAAACCCAGTTTCTATAATTGAGAGTGTTATAGATACCATGCAAAGAAACTGGATCTTTAGTGTAAAGTCCTCAAGCCAAGCTGAGCGTTCCTGTAGGCGTACGATGCCCACAAAAGAAACTAAATACAACAAAATGGCTATAGCGCAGAAGTATAATGCAGACCAAGTAGTACTGTCAACTCGTAACTGATGGTTTGTAGATACTGTGTTTTCTACTGTGTATGTATGGAGTTGTGTGTGTATCATTTTAATTCTATACCACCAACACCTCGTTTTATTATACCTCAAAGATATTATAACCTAAGTGGCACTGGGAGATTTACAGACACCGTAAGGGTAAAAGAGTATCATTAAAGTGTGATCAGGGAGGTCAAGAGTCAGTAGAATGGGCGTAGATAAGTTTTCAAGAGGGGAAATCTCAGCTGGGCTTTGGAAACAGGAAGTCTTGATGAATATTGAGAAGAAGCGAGTTCCATACCGTAGGATTAGAGAGGGATTAGGAAACCAGGCTTGATGCTAAGAGAGGGCTGTAAAGATAAAAGGTGCCGAGTTGAGACATCCTTGGGTTGAGCGTAAGAGGCGAATAAGGATGTAACGACAGATCAGAGGTAAAATATATGGAGGTGCAGAGGAGTGTAGAGGCGTAGGAGGAGGATTTTTGTAGTTCACAGGTATATGGAGATTAAAAAGAAGCCAGCAGAGAGATTTCAGGAGGTGAGAAGCAGATACTGTAGGTGTCTAGAAGAGCAGGAGATGATTCGAGGCGCAGTATTTTGAATGGATTGTAAAGTGGTGCGGTGGGAATTAGAATAGAATAAATTGTGTTGCAGAATTCAATATAGGAGAGAACAAGTGAACGTATTCGTGTTTAAGTAGTGATGGGACAGTGGGGGGAGCATATTTTTGTAGTCTTCTGGACGAAGAAACAGCAAGTTTAGCAACAGCATTTGCATGAGGGGAGAAAGAGAGAGAGGAGACGAAAGTCACTGTTTGGCATGGTATTATTGCATGTAATGGAGAAGGAAACATCGGGGCCTGTTGTGGGATGAAGTATGGGAAGCTCTGATTTAGCCATATTAAGCTTGAGGCGACAAAGGGCCATCTCGGCAGAGATTGTTAATGGGCACCCTGTGATTGTTGACTGGACTGGAGGTGTAAAGTCATGTGCAAATAAATATACAGTACCTATACTAAATGTTGCAGGTTATCCTTTCCTAAAATATATTCATTTTCAACATTTCCACAATAAAAAAAAAGACTTGTTTCACACAAACTGCTCTTTTGTTTCATTAATACAGATGATCTATTCCCCCCTTGTATCACCTCTATTCCCCGTTTCCTCTATTCTCAATGTGTCCCAACTATCCCCCCTCATGTCCCC
Source organism: Ascaphus truei (assembly GCA_036426205.1). Lineage (NCBI taxonomy): Eukaryota > Metazoa > Chordata > Amphibia > Anura > Ascaphidae > Ascaphus > Ascaphus truei. The sequence goes on from WSYH01000275.1 coordinate 174,422, forward strand.
TCTATTCCCCCCTTGTTTACTCTATACCCCTCTATTCCCCCCTTGTTTACTCTATACCCCTCTATTCCCCCCTTGTTTACTCTATACCCCTCTATTCCCCCCGTGTCTCTTCTACCAGCCCTCATGTCCACTCTATTCCAACCTCACGTCCACTCTATTCCCCCTTGTGTCCCCTCTATTCCCCCCCTTGTGTCCTCTATTCCCCCTTGTGTCCTCTATTCCCCCTTGTGTCCTCTATTGCCATCGTGTACCTTCTATCCCCCCTATCGTGTCCCCTCTACTCCCCCTGTGTTCCCTCTAACACTCCCCTCATGTCCACAGTCGTGTCCCACCTAATCCCCCCTTAAGTAAACTATATTCCCACTCGTGTCCCCTCTATCCCCCGTCTCCCCTCTTTTCCCCCTCATGTCCTCTATCCCTCCTCTATTCACCTCATGTCCCCTCTATCCCCCGTCTCCCTTCTATTCCCCCCTCGTTTTCCCTCTATTCCCCCCTCGTATCCTCTATTCCCCCCTCGTTTCCTCTATTCCCCCCTCGTTTTCCCTTTATGGTCCCTCCCTCTATTCCTACTATTCCCCCCTCGTTTTCTCTCTATCCCCCCTCATGTCCTCTATTCTCCCGTTTTTCCTCTATTCCCCCCTCGTTTTCCCTCTATGTCCCCCTCGTGTCCTCTATTCCCCCATGTCCTCTATTCCCCTCTCGTGTCCTCTATTCCCCCTCGTGTCTCTATTCCCCCTCTGTGTCCTCTATTCCCCCTCGTGTCCTCTATTCCCCCCTCTGTCCTCTATCCCTCTCGTGTCCTTATTCCCCCCTCATGTCCTCTATTCCCCCCTCGTGTCCTCTATTCCCCCTAGTGCCTCTCGTGTCCTCTATTCCCTATCGTGTTAGCCTCTATTCCCCCCTTGTGTCCTCTATTCCCCCCTCATGTCCTCTATTCCCCTCTCGTGTCCTCTATTCCCCCCTCGTGTCCTCTATTCCCCCCTCGTGTCCTCTATTCCCCTCTCGTGTCCTCTATTCCCCCCTTGTTTTCTCTCTATTCCCCGCTTGTGTCCTCTATTCCCCCCTCGTGTTCTCTATCCCCCTACTGTCACCTCTATTCCCCCTCGTGTTCCCTCTATCTCCCTTTGTGTTCCCTCTATTTCCCCCTCATGTCCTCTGTTCCCCCCTTGTGTTCTCTATTCCCCCCTTGTGTCCTCTATTCACCCCTTGTGTCCTCTATTCCCCCCTCGTGTCCTCTATTCTCTCCTCGTGTTCCCTCTATTCTCCCCTCGTGTTCCCTCTATTCTCCCCTCATGTCCTCTATTCTCCCCTTGTGTTCCTTCTATTCTCCCCTTGTGTCCTCTATTCTCCACTCGTGTTCCCTCTATTCTCCCCTCGTGTCCTCTATTCTCCCCTCATGTTCCTTCTATTCTCCCCTCGTGTCCTCTATTCCCCTTGTCCTCTATTCTCCCCTCATGTCCTCTATTCTGCCCTTGTGTTCCTTCTATTCTCCCCTCGTTTTCCTTCTATTCTCCCCTCGTGTCCTCTGGAGACGAAAGTCACTGTTTGGCATGGTATTATTGCATGTAATGGAGAAGGACACTCGGGGCCTGTTGTGGGATGAAGTATGGGAAGCTCTGATTTAGCCATATTAAGCTTGAGGCGACAAAGGGCCATCTCGGCAGAGATTGTTAATGGGCACCCTGTGATTGTTGACTGGACTGGAGGTGTAAAGTCATGTGCAAATAATATACAGTACCTATACTAAATGTTGCAGGTTTATCCTTTCCTAAAATATATCATTTTCAACATTTCCACAATAAAAAAAGACTTGTTTCAACACAAACTGCTCTTTTGTTTCATTAATACAGATGATCTATTCCCCCTCCTTGTATCACCTCTATTCCCCGTTTCCTCTATTCTCAATGTGTCCCAACTATCCCCCCTCATGTCCCCTCTATTCCCCCCCTTGTTTACTCTATAACCCCTCTATTCCCCCCTTGTTTACTCTATACCCCTCTATTCCCCCCTTGTTACTCTAACCCTCCTATTCCCCCGTGTCCTTCTACCACGCCCTCATGTCCACTCTTTCCAACCGCACTCCACTTCATTCCCCTTGTCCCCTCTATTCCCCCCCTTGTGTCCTCTATTCCCCCCTTGTGTCCTCTATTCCCCCTTGTGTCCTCTATTGCCATCTGTACCTTCTATCCCCCCTATCGTGTCCCTCTACTACTCCCCTGTGTTCCCTCTAACACTCCCCTCATGTCCACATGTCGTGTCCCACCTAATCCCCCCTTAAGTAAACTATATTCCCACTCAGTGTCCCCTCTATCCCCCTCTCCCCTCTTTTCCCCCTCATGTCCTCTATCCCTCCTCTATTCACCTCATGTCCCCTCTATCCCCCGTCTCCCTTCTTATCCCCCCCGTTTTCCCTCTATTCCCCCCTCGTATCCTCTATTCCCCCCTCGTTTCCTCTATTCCCCCCTCGTTTTCCCTCTATTCCCCCCTCGTATCCTCTATTCCCCCCTCGTTTTCTCTCTATCCCCCCTCATGTCCTCTATTCTCCCGTTTTTCCTCTATTCCCCCTCGTTTTCCACCTCTATGTCCCCTCGTGTCCTCTATTCCCTCCCCCCCTGTCCTCTATTCCCCGTCGTTGTCCTCTATTCCCCCCTCGTGTCCCTATTCTACCCCTCTCGTCCTCTTCCCCGTGTCTCCCTATTCCCCTCTCGTGCCTCTATTCCCCCCTCATGTCCTCTATCCCCCCTCGTGTCCTCTATTCCCCTCTCGGGTCCTCTATTCCCCTCTCGTGTCCTCTATTCCCCCCTTGTTTTCTCTCATCCCCCCTGTGTCCTCTATTCCCCCCTCATGTCCTCTATTCCCCTCTCGGTCCCTATTCCCCCCTCCGTGTCCCTATTCCCCCCTCGTGTCCTCTATTCCCCTCTCTGTCCTCTATTCCCCCCGTTTTCTCTCTATCCCCGCTTGTGTCCCTATTCCCCCTCGTGTTTCTCTATCCCCCTACTGTCACCTCTATCCCCTCGTGTTCCCTCTATCTCCCTTGTGTTCCCTCTATTTCCTCCCCCTCATGTCCTCTGTTCCCCCCCCCTTGTGTTCTCTATTCCCCCCTTGTGTCCTCTATTCACCCCTTGTGTCCTATTCCCTTCCCCCTCGTGTCCTCTATTTCGCCCCGTGTCCCTCTATTCTCCCCTCGTGTTCCCTCTATTCTCCCCTCAGTCCTCTTCTCCCTTGTGTTCCTTCTATTCCCTTTCCTTTCTCCACCGTGTTCCCTCTATTCTCCCCTCGTGTCCTCTATCTCCCCTCATGTTCCTTCTTCTCATTCTCCCCTCGGGGTCCTCTATTCTCCCCTTGTCCTCTATTCCCTCCCCTCATGTCCTCTATTCTGCCCTTGTGTTCCTTCTATTCTCCCTCGTTTTCCTTCTATTCTCCCCTCTGTGTCCTCTCATTTTTTCTCCCCTCGTTTTCCTTCTATTCTCCCCTCGTGTCCTCTATTCTCT